>CAHIKZ030000307.1:0-45000 GCA_903632075.3 Acanthosepion pharaonis | reverse complement strand
TTGCAGTGGTCCAATGTATAATGGAGTAAATTAATGCTCGGCATCACTTTATGGAGCAGAAAAAACATCAACTAGATTCGACAGCAGTTATTAGTGAAAGATATAATTGAGACCATCAAGAATGGCAAACATAGATTGGCTGGCCATGTTACTCATCTCAGAGACAACAGGTGGACTATTAGAGCAACAGAGTGGACACAAAAACAGTGGAAAAGAACTTGAGGGTGGTCAAAGGTAAGATCATGTGAAGATCTGATCATATACCTTGCCCCCCCCCACATGGCCAAATATGGTCAGAGATAGGAAGTGGTGGAGAGTTTCCTCCAACAGAATCGAGAATGCCCTCAATTTGGATTTGGAGATTGTAGTTGACAGGAAAGCAAGAAGCTAAGAAGTTCGATAAGTGAAAAGTGTGAGAGAAGAAACTATTAGAACAGGACTTACTGTTACATCTAACACTTTCAACAGTGAAATTATGAGACGTAGCTGCCAATCTAGTAAGACTCTTAAATTCATGAAGTCGAGGTAGCAAAGAAGAAATTAGGACAATTGCAATGTAAATATTTGTAGAAAAGTCATAAGGAATCTATGTTACAGGATCGGAAAAATTTAGATGCCAGGTTGGGATTGATAATATTGCAGATTCTTCTTTGGATTTTGTCAGGAATATTTTGCCAGACATATAGCAAAAGCACCAGACCAGGTGTGGTAATGATATTCAATGCACAAATGAATGGCTGACTTATAAAAGTGCAAGGCAGATTCAGAGCAGATTTAATTTCCTGTATGAGTATAATACTAAGCAGGACCCTTACTTTGCAAACGTCAGTTTAATTAAACTGAACCTTTTTGCTTAAGCGCAAAGAGTAAGACATGTGAATAGATGTTACAGATTGTTGGCTGGTTGATTTTGTTTAGTGGTATACCAACCTCTATGGGTTATTTAATGGAAAAATATTTTGAACACAATTTTATGACTTCAAATAAATATATTTTCAATGCAATTGTATGCATTCAACTTGTAGGAATCCTTCTACTCGGTTTTTTGTTGAATATTAAAATTTGGAGTATCGGGATTCAATACATTAATAAAATATCGTTACAGGGTCGCTCGTAATTTGGCCGTCTAGAATAATCAAACGCTTTTCATTGAAGGAATAAAATTCAGTAGAAAAGATGACGTAGTTTCAACAAATAAACATTGATTTAATATAACGATAGGAATAGAAAAAGTTGATAATAGATTGGAAAGTAATGTCTTTTGTTTGGGTTGATAAAGTTCTGAAATAAAATATAAACTGTCTGTGTACGTGTGTGAGAAACAATAAAATGTTGTGATATGTGTGTTTGTATGAAAAAGTCAACATGTGTGTGTGTGATTCACAGTAAAAACAGATACGAGAGATACGAATTGTTTCTTAGTGTTGGCGGTGTTGCTGTGATCTGGAGTTTGCCAACGCTGTCGTTTTTAACAGGAGGTCATGAAGGTCATCAGCAAGAGGTGTGTGGAATTTGGTGGCAGCCACATGTATATTGTTTTGGGAATGGATTTTGTATGTTTTTATACACTTTTTCCGAACAATATCGGCTCCAGAATTAAATTATTTATTTATTTCTAATTGGCCCTAAGAAGTCATGTGGTATGTCTTCTACTACGTCCGTACGATATTTGGTCGGTATCTACCTAAAAATGATGATGACTAATACAACAAACATTCTGCTTTGTAATCTATGATTTTATTGGTGTGTTTTAAGATGTAAGTGTTTTCTTGAGTGTGATTGGTTTATAAATATTGTAGTTGATATTTTAGTGCACACGACAAACTACAGATAAAATGTGTTGTTGGTCATTTTGCTTTAGAAATATATTGTTGGTAATTTTACTATTAATAGGTGTTGTTGGTAATTTTACTATATGTATTTTTAGAATTTCATAGTATTTTGTTTTTGGGTTTCCTATTTCCCCATAGCTGGGACCCTAACAGGTGCTTCCTTCCCAAGTCAGGGTGGACCAGGGAACAACAGCAATTAAGAGGTGGTTTTATGCTCTTCAAATTCTCCAATATTTCATTAAGAGGCCTTGCTGCCGGATGAAGTTTATCATCATAGCCATGACTCTGCAGGCTGTAATGGATAAGGCTGAGAACTTTCAAAGAAATTGAATTCTACATTTTCAAAAGGAATAAATTTCAACATGTGGTGGAATTTAACATACATTTTTATATAAAGGCAGGTTATTTAAAGCCAGAAAATATTTTCAGATTGTAAGAATTTTTGGGAGATAATAATGATTTACTGCCCTACTAATTAACCCATAGCTGAGGGGAAGAGGTGGATTCATACCCACATGAGTACTTGTGCATAAGTGAATATGATGAATCCAATTGGAAATGGAACTCAGCTCTTTGATTAACAATTCCAAGCTGTTATCCATTATACTACCAACATATCCATGCTTACAACACCTGGTATTCCTTAGTGGTCAGCCATCTAGATACTGACTAGGCTTGAGGTTGCTTAACTTCAGTAGTGCAGAACTGGTGTTTCAATATCATTTATATATTTATATAAAATACAAGAACAAGGCACCTCAAGTTGGTGTAATGGTTAGCAAGCTAGTCTCGCTAGAAAAATTATGACTGAGTAGCGAGTTTGATCCTCACTGGGTGCCCCTTACTTTCGGCCTTGTGCCACATCCAAGCTAGGCTTGGAAAATTACTATAAAATCACAAGAACTGAGAAAATATACTTGTGTGTACCGAGATTGCTGAAAATAGAAGAATAAACATCAACGGGTTTACTATTAGGAAATGCATGTGAGATGTATATGTGCATACAAGTTAATAATATTAATAATAATAGTAGGTATGTGTGAGATGTAACATATAGCTGAGTGAGTAAACCTCTCCAGAAAGGAAGACTGGAGATGTCTTTTACTTACCATATTCTAAAATAAAAGAAGAAAGAGAGGCTTTGTGTCTGTAGCAGACGTTAAGCCTTTTCGCTAGACATGTGTTATATTGTTAAACAAACCAGGGACACAGGAGCATGCATGGGACTGGAAAAAAAAGGTGGAGATACAATGCCTATGCAGTTTATAAATTGCATGTATAAATAAAGTTACAAGCAAAGTGGCTGATATTTGGAGAAGCACTTGATAAAAGAGGCCCACTCCAAGCTGTCATATCTGTGATCAGGAACAAGTGTGGAGAACACGCATCAGTATAAGCCTTGGATTGCATACAGACATGTTTGCCAACACAAGTTACATCCATGTTTTTCCCATTAGCAGCAGGACAGTTTGGCATGACTAGATACAGGCCTCTCTGTAACTGGTTAAGATCTGGGCCTTTGTAAGATGCCTCATGTCAATAAAAACAGGGAGAAAACCAGAAGTTAGCAAGACATAATATCTTGTGAAGTCGGTCCTGTGGGCATTTTTGTTCAGGTTGTTGTGGTTTCTAACGCAATGTTATTTCTGTTACTTTCCTTCTCTTTTTCACTCTCTGGCTATTACCCCCGTAGTTGCTGGGAGTGCAAGGTGTTTCCCACAACCTCAACACACTCTTGCAATACATTATGACAATAACACAAAACATCACATGCATGCATTGATAAACCTATCAATAACAGTAACCTCTTTTCCACTTTTGGCTATGTGTAAAAAAAAAAAAAAAAAAACAACTGGGAAAATGTGTGCTGTGTATTCCAAAAGACTAGCTCTCTTTCACCTCGGGCTGAGATCAAGATAGGATGCTAAAATTAATGCTTTGTGCAGTAGAGGCACATGGCCTGAACTATATATATCACTCACTCTTTAATTCACCAACAGAGTAAGTTCAACATTTCAATATGTATACACATATGTACATGCTTTAAGAACAGTCAAACAACTGTCCAATGTTCATTACTGCTTCTCTCTTTTCAATATCTAATTTCACTTCCATAGTGATGGCTTTCCTTTTCTTTGAAACAATGCAATCAGAAGAGATTACACTATGCTTAGAAGCCATAATGAAGGGCAATAAGTTTCCACAAACACAAAAGAGACAATGTCACATAGAAGAATATCAAAATGAGGCTTGTCCTCATACAATAAGTGTTACATAACTATTACACATACAGCGATTGTCAAAAATGTGTTTATACAAATGCAGGCATGAAAGTAAATATATACACAAAAGAGAATGAATGCACAACAAACCAATATGGCATATAATCAGGAATTGACCTACACTGCCTTCTCCACACTGTCAACCCTACTTTTCTGTGGATCTTTTGACACAATGTGAGACAGAATAAGACAATGGAAGAGGTCAGTGACAAACTAACATTGAAGGAGTTGACTACACATAAAACAAATATTGACACCTGCTTATGGTTGTAGGGTTAGGGTTAACTTTCCTTCCATTTCTCCCAAGTACTATGTACTACTCTTGGCCGGTCATGTAACCCTCACTGACCAATCATTAGAGCACCTTCTTAAAAGAAAGTCTTTGAATTGATGCTGTGAAGAAAATATACATTCCTGAGATATCAATAGATGCAGCCTGCTATAAGGTGACTTGCCTGATTTGTGAATAAAGTTTTTTGTTAACATGCAGTAGGTTTTCTTTTTAGGGTCAAAGAGAAGACACGTAATACATTTCTGTACTTTAGTAGTATGTATACTTTCTTTTGTATCATTGAGGTGATTGATACACAAAGAAGAATGAGTGCTTAATATATTTATTCAGCACCAGTATTCAGTGTTAATGGATACATACAAAAAACATAGAAGAATAAGTTACAATTAACAAGACAACTTGTAAGGAATAGAGGAGGATCAAATGCTGTATAGCCAAACAAAGTAAGATCAGTCCAAATATTAATCAGCTTAGTACCAACTTATTAAGAACTGCTGAAGTCCTTAATCGTAGACTATTTAAGGCTATGAGCCAGGCAATTTGGTAGAGTGCTGAAGGGCTGCTAGCTAGATATTAATCAACTATTGAAGTCCTTAATTGCAGACTATTTAAGGCTATGAGCCAGGCCATCTGGTAGAGTAAAAAGGGGTGCTAGCTACTCTACAAGACTTTCTATAAAATAAAAAAAATAATTTATATTTTTCCAACTTCTTTATTTTCTTTCTTATGTTTCTATAATTATCTGCTCACCACAGCCAGATGCTATGAAAATCATCCAATATAGATTTGATAACCCAACAATACTAATAATGACTGAAAGAGATAAACATTAATCTCTTTAGGATATTTATTATAAGTCAGTAAAATATTGTTTGATGTCATGCCTTTATTTATTGATTCAATAAAAATCCAGTAAATATCCTTGAATTTAAAAAATAAAAGTATTTGGTATCTTTTGGGAAATCCCTCTAATAATTTGTGATTCCAAGAATCCATGATAGTGATGATTTTCAAATAAAGTATTTCAATCAATCCGGAATTCAATTTAGGGGCCAAAGGATCCATTTAGGCATTCTAGAAACTAGCTTAATTTTCTTCCCTAAGGGTAGTTTTTAGCTAGTATTTATAATTCACATAGAAAATATTTTTAAAAGATTTTGAAAATTACACAAGCCATACCGTTGGAGCCCTGATAATAAAAAAAATCCTCATGGAAGTTTTCATTGAGAGATTGTAACACACTGGAAACCAAAATAAATCAAAGAAATCATTTTCTGGCTCAAAACTTAATATTCAAAATCAGCTCAACATTACAAAAAATATTCCAGCCAACTTGTCGAGCAAAGACAGAAATAAACACCAAGACAGTCAATCATCAAATAACAAAATATGGTTTCTTAATAAGAGGATTTGCGCATTCATCTGGTTAATAAATTAAACCTTTGAAAATAGATATTTAACATTTTCCAACCAACAGGTCATGTTCCCTTTGAAGAGTATTTAAGTAAAGTTTCTAGATGGACAAAATCAGTAAGGACAAGGAGCAGCAACATACAAGAGATTCACGACACTGCTTCAAAGAAATTCTTTTACTCAGTCACCCATCTTCTTCACCATGTTACATGATACACACTCTTCCTCACCAACTACACTTATACTCTTCCTCTTCACTTTCTCTCTTGCCTCTCTTTTTTGCACAAACATTCAAAGAAATCACATTTCTTTTCATTTGAACAAACAACTACAAACAAGGAACTTTAAAACAAGAACTTTAACTCATACACACAGGAAAAAATTTAGCTGTAAAAACATGAAAATAAAAATATTTTTAAAAACTTTTCTTGTCTTTTTGTTTGTTATAGATTGATTCAAATCCTCAACAAGCTTTAAAAAGAAATTAAATAAACACATATATCTGAACCTATTTATATAGATGCTGATCTTATAAGAAGGACTCAAACAGCATAGTTAGGCACAGAGTTTGCCAGATAATCCAGCTGACATATTGTTTTGCTAGAGTCTATGCACTTCTGTTGGCATTATAGAAATGAGAAAATTGACATCTAAGGAAACGATTTTAAGTCAATGATTTTATTGTACCCTTCTTTTTATTAAATTCAAATCAATTCACCCTACTTTGAAATGTATTTGCTTTCAGGGACTTTAAGCCTATGAGTCAAATTAATATAAAAATATACTTCTTTCTCACATACAAAAAAAAGGAACAAACTTTAATACATTTCTCTTTATTCCAATTGTTTAAAAATTTAAAGAGAATAACGGATGTAGATAAATAAATTTTTTATATGTTGATGCAAATTGTTTTTCCACTCTTGCCAACCAACTACAAATATTCAAAAGACTCATCTCAACCAGGTCGCAATTTCTCAAGCTTAGTGGACGTATGCTGGGCACTCAAAATCTAATGTCAGTTTTCCACTTAATATCCACAGCTCTGTAAAAACTTATTAAATTTGATACTCACAGTACATATTGAAGGCAAGAGGTACAGAAGAAAGAAATACTTAACAAGCTGGTGTAAATGGATGGCAGAACAGAGTTGGAGAGATAGCAAAAAGGCAAAATTTACTAAGAGCTACAAAGGACAGGAAATTGTGGAGAGCTGTGATCTCTAACGTCCCGAAGGGACATGTCACATAGAAGAATATCAATTTGAGGCTTGTCCTCATACAATAAGTGTTACATAACTATTACACATACAGCGATTGTCAAAAATGTGTTTATACAAATGCAGGCATGAAAGTAAATATATACACATTTCATTGGAAAATAATTCTTTAAATATTTATTTTTCAGAAAAAAAGCCCTTGGCAAGAATAAAAGACTGAACAGTAGAAATTAGGAAAAACATTTAAAAATGAAGACTAGAATCAAATCCACAGACACTGGAAGAATATATATATATATATATATATATATATATATATATATATATATATATATATATATGTGTTAACGTATATTTGTGTAGCAACCTTTTTTTTAAACATCTTTCATTAAATATGGCAGACAAGGAAGATTTAATCAATTTTTTATTTAGTTTTCCCAGAATCTTAAGGTTTTTCTGTTTTGTAAAAGTAAGGGAGTATAGAAATTTTCCATAATTTTCATTGTCCAAGCACTTTCAGCCAATTTAGCCATTTTAAAAATAGAAATGTGAAGGCTCAGAATAAATGCGCCTATACAAAACAACTTAAACAGTCGAAACATGAGGAAAAACTAACAACACCAAAAACAAAATCCCCTTGAAAATGGCTAAAGAAGTGTCTAAAAGCACCTGGGACAATGAAAATTATGAAACATTTCTGTACTCTCTTACTCCTACAAAACAAAAATGTAAGGATGCTGGAAAACTAAATAAAAAATGAATTATATCTTACTTGTCTGCCATATTTAATGAACAAGATATATATATATATATATATATATATATATATATATATATGGGGGGGGGCAAACATTCCAGTGAAAATTGCTTTTCAATTGTGTATTTAGTCTCTTGTCTTAAAAGAGTGCTGGGAACCTTTGGTGAACACTAAATATATGTGTGCATGTGTGTCTACCAAGAGTGTGTTCTAGCCATTCGATAATAATCAAGATTAATTTCTCTTCAGCCAAGTTTCTCTGCAAAATATGAACAGTTTCCTGTGTTTGATTTTTTCCAAAGTCTTTTTATCTTTATTTAGATTTGCATTGGTAAGTTGAGGTTAATTTTCTCTCAAAGGCAATCTTCAGGTTACACAACAAACCTGGCCAGGGATTTCACAAATGTCCCCATCATCCTTTACCTTCTTCAGTTCAGCCCTCACCATTCGCTCAAGATCAAGTACTTCCTCAGGTTTCTTGTACTAAAAAAAAATTCAATCAAATGATTAAGAGCATGAATTAAGTAGCAGAAATATGAAGAAACATTCAGATCAATACTGACAAGAAATTTAATAAATAATAATTGGTATTTTTCTGCTGTGGGCTTCTAACATGAATAACTAAAATAGAGTGGATCAATAAGTCTGCAGCCTGATATGTCATTATTAGATGAATTTTCATGAGATTTTGTTGTAAAATAGATCCATTTTCTTTCTCCCCCACCCACTAGGATGTTAATGGGAGTTAATAATATGTCATGTTTTGGTCAATAGCTAATGGGGGTTTACAATATTGCATCATATCAGGTAAGTCACCAAATAATGGGTCAGCTTTGTGAGAAAGTTATAATTTCTAGTTTGAATTTCCTAAATTATGGGTATTATTATAGCCATGATAAAATAGCACCTTATTTCATGGATGGAACAGAAAAGCTGAAAGAAAGGGATGTCAAACATGCTTTGTTCTCAGAGATAGTTTTATACTGCTAAGTCATACACAAAATTATACACACACATTTACATGTGTCTCGCACAGAGAAATTATAACACATGTATACAACAACAAGTAGTGTGAAAACATGGTGAAAAGAGAGTATTACTTGTCATAATTTCCAACAAGAACTGGAGCTGCCAGAGGGCTCTTCTGTGTTTCTGGAGAAGCCATATTTAGAATTCCAGAGCAGGCTGGATTTATCTTCTATGTCACTAGTGTGGACATATTCCACAAACAGCGAGTCATGTGTTTTTCCCAACATGATGACAGTGAGTCAGAGATAATTTTTTTACCTGGTGAAAATATATTTCCACAGGAAAATGGCAACATGGGCTTGTAAGCTGCACTATGTGGCAGCTGGTCGGGGGAGCAGATTTAGTCTTGATCCAGGTGAGGCAAGCGCTTCGCCTGTGCTAAAAAAGCAACTGCTCAGTTTGATTACTGGAAGCTGACTATGTGGGGGTTTCTGAAGTGACCAAGGTGAACCTTCAAAGACATTGGCTGTGCTTTGACATGGAAAGGACAGGCTCCAACAGGTCTACTTACTCAAGACATAAATGAATGGTTTTCAAGCCAGATATCTAGAGGGAAGTGCTCACCTGCACAGCAACCCTATGACTGATAATGACCTAATGTGTTTGGCAACATTTTCAGAATTTTGAACTGAACCCTTTATTCAATTCACAGGATTAGGCTGTTCTTGTTCTACTGACTATGCAAGGCGATATTTCATTATTTTTTGTGGTGCAGTTTTTTACTTAATTTCTACTGAATTAAGAGTATATAGATTCCACTGTCAGAACTTGAACTCCCAACCACCAAGTTAGTGATGAATTATTTTCCATCTTACAACCACAAGCACAAGGATTCATCCTCTTCATTCACTTTCATTAGTAAGAAGTAAGTTCCATTCAGGTAACTTTTTCTGAAGAACTTCTGCTTTGTGAAATAGACTCTTCATCACTACAATCTTGGCCTCTTCAAGTCTAGGGTTAACCGTCATGTTTCCTACATACCCTCATGAACTGCATTTCTTGCCTTCTTTTACCCACATACAACAATACATTGTAATGCTCTACTTTATGTGGCTTTTGGGCCTTGTATTGGGTTGTGACACTATGGACATCCATGTAGAAAAAGAAGATGTGGTTTTATTTTGACCTCAAGTATTTCTGTTTTAAAGTATAGTTTTCACAGCAGCATCCACTTTGACAGCAGGGGAACAGAGAAGCATGAAGGGTTTTTTGGAGATCAAGTGACAACAAAACCCAAAATAGGGTATATCCAAGTGCTGGTATATATTAACAGTCAAGCTTGAGATCACAGTCAGTTCTGGTCTGTCACCAGCCATTCATATTGTCAGATACATGTCAGGTGTAGATGGGCAAGGAGTTGGTAGGGGAAGAGCTGACATAGCAGAAGTTGTCCCAAGTATCACGTACCTACCCACCCAGACGAACAAGTGAAACCCTGAATAAAAATACTTATTTGATAATATGGGAAATAAAATTTGTGTTATCATCACTTGACATTGTGTTTATCTTTTGTCATGTACCTTGTGAGCATGCAGCAGGCCCTTTCCCAGCTTTTGGCATACTCTGATGAGATTGAGAATCAAAATGCAATATGGGATATATCATTGGCTGGTCAGTGGAAAGCTTGGGTGAAAGTCATGTTGTATGTTTACTGGGTGAACATGAATACAAATAAAAAAAAAGAAAAGAAAAGTAAGCTGCAACATTTAACCAATGTTTATATCTATCAAGCCATTGTCCTTCAGAAGACTACTATGGTCAGTTCATTAAATAAATCATTGTATATAGAGGACATATTTCACACTACAAAATGGAAAAAAGAAAATTGTTATTGTGATGGAATATTAAATTTTCAGATTAAAGGATTTTCCTCTCTAAAATTAAATAAATAAATTATTAAAAAAAAAAATAAAAAAATAAAATGACCCCCAAAATTTTGAGAGATGGAGTAATAGAAAATTTGAAATCGGCTTAATCAATTTTAAGCATGCTGATAATTTAATGTAATAAAAAGCTGAAGTTAAAAACATACTTACTGATATTATGAGTGTATCATTTGCATGGTTAAAGGCCAGTGAGCTGTCATCTAAACTGAGGCCTAAACGTTCCATGTCTGGGATGAAGAATTTCTTGTAATACCTGCAATGAAAATATAGAGCAGAAACAAAACTGAGCAATGAAAGTAAATAGTAAAAAACAAATAGAAATTACATACTTTCTTTCTTACACTTTAACCATAACACCATACAATTATTATATAAGCAATGAAATTTAGATGTGTGGTGTGTGTGTGTGTGTGTGTGTGTGTGTGTGTGTGTGTGTGTATACCATGTATAACAGCAAAATTGTCCAAATCATGTAACAGCAACATTGTCTAATTGTTAGATAAAGCTTTGAACTGTTGTACCTTAGAAATGATTAAAGATATCTTATTGGAATTCTCCAAGGTTTTTATAACACTATTGGACTCTACTTTGAACAATAAGAATGTATTTAGCTCTAAGTTGAAATGATGATCCCTCTTGCTGTTGTGACCTCCTGATTGAGTTTTCATCTCTACTGTTCCCTACTTTTTTTAAAACTTATTCACCATTCTCTTGATGGTTCTTGAATGAACTTTTAAGATGGAAGCCAGGGTATGAATGTTGGTACCATTACTGAAGGCCTGAATTAACTTTTTCCTCTCACCATTGTTCAGTTGGGAAGACATAGTGGGGCTGAAACAAAATGATTTTAACCTGTCCTCTTTCTAGCTGAATAACTAAAAGTTTTTCAATGATTCTTGCAACAAATAGTGTCAAGATGGATAATGTCTTATTTGAAAACCTGTGAAAAAGAAACAGTTTAGTGGGATTTTAAATATTAAGCATTTTGTGGGATGGAGAATTATCCCATGCTGTTACATGATTTGGACAATTTTGTTGTTACAGCAGGTATATCAAAGCAATACCTCTTTGGATTTGCCTTGATATATGCATGTGAGCACATGATTTAAATTTGGATGAGAATCTGATGGAATGGTAAATATATGACAATTTGGAAAAACTTTGATGTTGACATATCTTTTTGATTAAACAGCGTCATTAGAAAAACAGATTTTATTTCAACTAAATCTACAATATCATGACAGAACATGATTTACATTAAGCATATGAACACTTCATTTTTTTGTTCACTAATTGCTATATATCTACCATATGTGTGTGTGTGTGTGTGTGTATATATATATATATATATATATATATATACACACACACATACAACACACACAAGTGGTATGAATAGCTGTCTAAATTGTTAAAAAATGAAAATAACATTGACATCTCATTTTAACAGATATATTTACCAAAATTACACAAACATATCTTGAAATACTAAAGAGTAAATTTATTCAATAAAATCACCATTGGCTTCAACCATGGCCTTCAGTCAGCTTCAGAATCTCCTGCAACTCTTCTGGATGATCTCTTTGTTTAAGTTGGTGAATGCTGCCATAACCCTTGCCTTCAGTTCATCTTGGTATAACAAGGATTGCTGTTGGTCTCTTGCTCAACTGCAACTTACACATAATAATCAAGGATCTTGCAGTTGCAGAAATTGTCTGGCAGCCATGACTGGATTCTCCTGCTTGTGTGGCATAGTGCAGTCACAGGGTCCTTCAGCAGCTACCCTCTTGACCCAGAGTAGCAATACCTCCTCAAGGCATTTTATGTAGGCCTCTGTATTGAGTCTGAGGCCCTCACCAACAAATTCAGGAGTTCTTTTCTTATCAGAATGATCAGAGTGAGTTTCCGGAGTTGCCGTATCTTCATAATCACCATTAGACTCATCCAACTGTTTCTGAATTTTCTGCACTGTCCTCAGATTGACAGCCAAACACTCTGAAATGTTTGTATTGGAGCTTCTGGCGCGATGTTAAGCAGTACAGCATGCTGTTTCCAAAGAGTGAATTGGACCATGGTGCTTTTTTTCTCACAGACAGTGCCCAACTGACCCTATTATGTTGTGCAGTCGACAAAATCAAAAACAAACAACATACATGCACGAAATTAAAAATATAAAATAGCAACAATTTACCCATCGCAGACTGCATATGTGGATAGTTGACAAATAACAATTTCCTTGGCTATTTTGCATTCATATATATATATATATATATATATATATATTGATGTTGGAGATGCAGTCTCCCAAAGGACATAAGAATTCATAAAAAACATTGTTTTGTTTTTTTTTTAAAAGGAGGAATTTTTGAGGTCCCCAATTATTTGTAATGATTAAGTCAGTTTTAACATTTTTATAATATTGATTGATTTTATTTTTACAGTTTATCAACCCTTCATACATTATTTAAAGCTAGCTTAAATGATGACCTGTCGGGTGGCATTTAAGCTAGCTTCTGCAGAGGGCTCTTGATTGAGCCTTCATCACAACAGGTAGGGATGAATAGGGTGGTGAGGAGAAAATTTAAATAATCGCAAATTCCAATGACTGAAACTGTTTACATAGAATATTCACAGATTTTTATAAATCAAAGTTTAAAAACGAAAGAAAAAATCCATTACTTTTTGTTTGTTGTTCTGACAGTAATTTGATTCTTATCATCACCCACAGTTATGTCGTATGTGTTGAGAGAATAGGGAAGGTTGCGAATTCTCCACTGGAAATGTTCCTTTTTATCTAAGCGCATAAATATTGGCTGCAAAGACACAAAAAATGAAAAATCAATTTGCATGCTTTCAGGACTCAGCAAATTTTTTGGTAAAGTACAAGGTGGTCCGAAAGTCTTGTCGCCCCTACCAAAAAGTAATAATGTGAATAGAAGAACAAGTAATACAGTGATACAAAGCACATGTACTGAATTCAGTTTATTCACTTTCATTGATGCTCTCAAACACTGAGAATGTCTGTATGAACATCATCATTTTCATGGAACAAAATGGTGTCCTGTACGATATTTTACAAAGCTGTGCTTTGTTGATTGTTGCAAAGGCTTTCAAAACAGTGTCCTTCAACTGATGGATATTCTGGTATCGTTTATATGAAACTCTCTCCTTGAAATAGAAAATTATATTATGTAGGAGTAACAAGACTTTCAGACAACACTGTAGAACAGATTAACAATGTGTTTTTTGACTTGTGGTGGTCAAGATAAACTATTTTTATATATATATACATATATATATATATATATATATATATATATATATATATATATATATATATATTTAATCAGTTCACCCCAAGCAAGGTGATAATGTCAATAAGACACAAGCAGGCACTGAGGGTGAAAGAGAATGAGAAGACTTTAGAAGAAACAGGAGATCCAATCCTAAACAGGAAACAAGGGATAAACCTCTACTTCTGTTCAAAAGACCAGGGAGGCATGTGAAATGGATGATAGGCAAAATATATATGTATGTGATCTCAGTGCCCCCTCTCTCTCTCTCTCTCTTATAAAAAAGATTATATATATATATATATATATATATATATATATATATATATATATATATGAGAGACAGAGAGAGGACACTAAGGTCAATGCTGAATGGTGACACTCTTTTTTTTAAGTTTGAAAAATGAGGTAGAGAAGGTGGCTTGGGAGTCACATTGAGATATTTGGAAACATTGTCAATTGGGGACTATCTGAGCAGGCAGGGTTGCCCAACCTAAATGTATTTATAACTTGGCCCTATCTGTAAGAAATGAGCTGCTTTTATCAAAAACTGTTATCATATTGCACCCATTTGGTTGTGATTAATGTGACAGGCATGGATGTCATGATGGATTTAATGGGCTTTATATATTTGTATGTCAGCATTAATTTGTTGGTGTTCTGCTACCACAGAATAATAATTGTAATAATAATACAATCTAAATCCTTTATAGTATCATGGTGGTCCCAATCTTGATGGGGAATGATTGCAAAAGACTTTCCCCTCCTAAATTTATAGGCAGAAACACACAAATACCAGGATTTCTTCCTAGCCAATAAAATAACCTGGTTCTTGGTTTCAGCTGACTTAGTCCTGGTCTGTCTTGTCTTGAGGTCAGAACCCTACATTCGCTTATCAAAATTTGCTCTTCTTAGTTTGTGAAATTTTTGCCTTATTACTGTTAATTTGCCTTGCATATATTGTTTGTTTGCTTTTATACTATTTTTACTCTGTTCTTTTTTTTTCTTGTTATTGCAAACTTTGTCAATTCTGTTTGTTGAACCATTTGTTTACATTTAACCATAGCCACTCACTTTACATATACTGGAAAAGCTGCCAGCTGATAATTCAAGTGGTGTGAAGATAATTCTTCAGAAAAATGTGATGTGGACTAGCCATAAAAACAAGATGCATAAAATAGACATTTTTCAACTGGAAACATTTTTTTGGTGTGTGTGTTTTTTCTTCTCTCAAAAGTCTTTTGTCTATGAAGAAACTAAAATCTTCTACTTACACAACTAATTGTAATCTTTCTACAAGAAAGTTGTTGTGTTTTTCTATTTTAACAGAAGTTATTTTACATTTCAAAGAAGAGATATTCACTGATAATTGTAAATAAATCTTATTCTTTGGTGATTCCTTTCATGCTCACACTTTGGGAAGGTAAAGGAGATAATTAACAAGACACATCAAGTCATCAGCTTGATCACTTCAGGGAATAATTAACCTTATTAATTAGCATTAATTACAAACACTGAAGGTAAACAATTAGCAGTTTGTGTTTTGTAAGAGCTGCTTCAATGATAAGTTACAAGGTTTCAGCCTAGGTCAGAACAGGGAACACATAAAAATTGTAGGATACAAACAAGTTCAAAATGAGTTTTGAACATTAGAAAAACCAAAAAAATGAAAATAATGAAAGCAAAGTGACTAACCAGAACACCATCACTGACCAATCTAAACTTATTGGGGGAAAAAAATTTAAAAAAAGGTCTAACCAATCAGTCTTCATTTTGGTGAAACAGCTACATGATCCTGTATACAGAAAAATTTTAAAAGATTTAAAAACTGATACTTTGCAGTTTAAAAAAATTTTAAAAAAACTCGGCAGTTTTAAAAAATCTAATAACTGACACTTGGCAGTTTTAAAAAAATTTAATAACTGACACTCGGCAGTTTTAAAAAAATTTAAAAACTGACACTTGGCAGTTTGCTCCCTTAAGAACAACTTAAAATTCACAAATCTCACTGCTCTCTGATACCTACTGTCTTCAGTCGTTTTCAACTTTTTATGCCCAATGCCCCTTTTCACCCTATGTCAGAATTTCATTTCACCCCCATGACTTTTCCAATATTGTCTGACACAAAGATGCATTCAAAATAATATGCATATATAATTGAAAATTAGTTGTTCATTGTCATGATAGAGAGCTTGCATACTCCAGTGATCCCAAGAGCAAAAATGTCTGGAGTTCCAACTCCTGTCGGCCAAACATGGTGATAAGGTCAGGGAGGAAGGACCAGACTGGACATGACCAATGGTGAAATAGGCAAAGATCTACATGATCTCAATTGCCAAACTCGTGGAAGAGGGCAGCACTAGTTGGGTTGGTATAACCAAGGCAGGCCTTGACAGAGCAAGCATCCAACGTTTGCCAGATTTCACCTGTCTCAATTCCCTTTGAGTCATGAGGGAGGTGCTTCTGACCAAGTGTGTGGGTTTCTCTATTGTGAAGAGTTGTCTACCAAAATCAAATTCTTGCAAATGACCTTGTCAAACACTCTTTGCCTTTGCTTCCTACTACCTTTCAACTGTTCAGTAGTAGGCTGAGCCTTCACAGTCATCCCCGCCACTGCCGCCACCATCAAGGGGGAGAAAGGAAATAAGGGGGAGAAAGGAAATAAAGAGACAGAATGACAATGCTGATGATGGGATTATTGAAAATCTTCATTCTTATCCATTGAGTATATGTACATTGGTTATTTTTATAGAGAAGTTTTACAAATTTAATAGCAACAGAAAATGCCGAAGGAGTTTTAAACTTGAATACATGATTTGTTTTGATACATAACTATTAAATAAAGTAACTGGAGCATATTTCAAGAAAAAAAACATAACAAAATTCTGTAAATAAAAAACAAGTAAAAGCAAAATATTTTCTCTTTCCCACCACTGAAACCCCGAAATCCCTCTTTTGAGTGTGCGTGGGGGGGGGGGGTCCTCCATGTCAAGAATCCCTGACTCTTGATGAATAGGTTCTTGTATCACCACCATAATATGTTTCAAGTAATTTTCATCAATCCAAGATGCCTATAAATGAACTATCATGAAAGTGATTCATATCACACAGTTCCACACATGAACCGTTTTGTAAATTCGAATTGGGTCGATCCCTTATCCAGTCAAAGACAACTAGTTCATATACACACATGTACCCCACCACACTCTTAATATAAAAATTTCAATATTAGTAAATTCTTCACTCACCCATTAGTAATCTTGATTTCATTTACATGTTATCAATTATGAACCAGCTGGCAGGTTGTCACTTATCACCAGTGACCTCGGCCAACCAACAAGACACAAGCATCAATTCCAGACCCTACTGATTCTTGCCATTCTCCAGGTTGCTTCCCTCACCCACAAAGAGACATTTTGCCTTGATCCTTTAAATTGGCAATACAAAGAATTTTATCTTAACAATCCTTGTCTTCTTTCACCAGCAGTATTTGTTGTGTTTATTTTCTTGTGCTACCATATGCACATTTATAACAGTGTTCTTGTCATATGTCTAGAGATTCTTGACAAAATTCAAAGAAAGGGTCTATAATGTTATTGGTCATGACATTTCAACTTCACTCACTATCACACTGCTGTAATGTGGCTTTCCTCTGTCTTTTCTTTAAATATTTTTCATAGCAGTTGTTCTAATGAGCTCTCTCCTCTTTAGTACCAAGACTGTATGAATTTAAGTGCACTACTAGATTAGTAACTAGGTCACATCATTTTACCATTGAAATAATTAGATGTAACCATCAGTTCTTTTCTAATAGTTTCTTTTTTCTCATACTTCTTGCTTGTGAAACTCTCTTCTGGTTTCTTGCCTCCTTGCCACCTACAATCTTCAAAAATATAAATCCAATGTCAATTGACATCTTCTGTTTGCCTGAATCTTGTTCTTTTATTGACTTTCTTTTCATTAAAGTCTTCTCATTCTCTTTCACTCCCAGTAACCCTTTTGTGTCTTAGTGGCATTATCACCTTACTTGGGGTGAATTGATTATAAAAAATAAATAAAAAATACAAAAAAGTAAAATATTGATTAAAACAGGGTCCTCTTTTCATATCAAGTAGATGATAACATTATGCAATTTATTTTTCTTTGGTATAAAGAATTTCTCACCACTGCCATAAAAATATTTCCCTTACATTATTGATGTTTTCTCTGAGTGTCTCAGCTTGTAGGACCATAGCTGGGTTCAGAGGTTCTCCCACTTCATACTTCCATGATTCAACACCAGTAAGACCGGTTGTTTTTCTCCGCCATTTGCGAACTATTAGAGAGAAAAAAAGCAGGAAA
Source organism: Acanthosepion pharaonis (assembly GCA_903632075.3). NCBI lineage: Eukaryota > Metazoa > Mollusca > Cephalopoda > Sepiida > Sepiidae > Acanthosepion > Acanthosepion pharaonis. Next base: position 26,659 of record CAHIKZ030000307.1, on the reverse strand, counting down.
TGAGATTAAATTACATTTAGATATTCATGATTTCAGCTGAGATGGATTTATTTAGAACAGTCCAAGACAAAGAGAGGAACTAAACAATAATCATCATAGATATATTATATATTCAAACATGTTTCATTGGATAATATATAATATATATAATGTCTATTTTATAATAATCCTTTCCAGTTCTCTAATCAGTTTTTTGATATTAAGATGAAATTCATCAAGGAAGGCGCCATATTTTTTTCCTACCCAAGTACTTTTGATTTCCTCCAGGATCATACTCAGAGGTGAATTACAAAGACAAATTTGTAACTGTGATCGTTGTGATGTCGATTTTAAAAAAAACACGCATGAATGTGGTCTGTTATAATTAAGGGAAAAAAATTTTCAGTGAAAAGATTTTTCTCTCAGGGACCCCCTTTGATCAAAATATACTTATCCAAATACCCAGGGAAATGTAGTTTCAGAATATATATGACTATGGGGGTCTATCTTGAAAACCCTAGGAGAAGTTCACTAAATTGATGAGCAGATTTCAACATTGATATAACAGTTGAACTCTATTTACATTATTCAGACTATTGTCCTCATCTTTGTCACCATATTTATTACAACATTTTGGCCATTATACACTCTGCCCTTCTTCAGGTGGTTGCAATATCAAACTGAACCCTTTATTTCGCTCACTGAGGTAAACTGTTTTAGTTCCACATGCCATGTTTAATGGATGTCAGTTATCAGTTATCTCCTGTTAATTTCCCTCTTTAAGTTCTCCACTGCTTAACCGGGTATTGAACTCACACTCTTTGGGTCCTGTCACTGGATCTGACTCATGCCTTTATCCACTGTGCCATGTGTCCTTGAGGACAATACCTGGTTAAGGCAGTGGAGAACTTGGAGAGGGGAAATAACAGGAGATAACTGATAACTGACATCCATTAAACATGGCACGTGGAACTAGATCAGTCTACCCCAGTGAGTGAAATAAATGGTTCAGTTTGACATTCTAATCACCTGAAGAAGACCGGAGCATACAATGGCCGAAGTGTTGTAATAAATATAGCGACAAAGATGAGGACAATAGTCCAAATAATGTAAATAGTGTAACACCTCATCTCAAAAATAGAGACAGATACTGACAGTTGAACTGTTGCAACAAATATGTATTGTAAGGCACTACCTACTGCTTGGTGATTTCTGGCTCAACTTGACATCCATATTGTCTCGTTATAATCTTGCCAATGTGACCTCCATCTTCTGGCTTTCTCCTTCTATATTTTGGATAGGAATCATTCCCTTATTTAAATTTTAATTTAATTTAAATCAGAGGGAAAAAAATTTTCGGGGGGGGTGGGTAGTCAAATTTGAGGAAATGCTTTAAGCCAAAAACTTTTCACCACTTCCTTGGAGCAATTGTGTAAATCAATTCAAGGTTAATGAATACATTCTTTAATTAAAAGAAAACTTCAATACTTACCCATCAATTGGTAATTTCCTAAAGAATATTCCTCAGCCATTTCATCTTTGTTTGGAAATGTATAATGTACTTTGCATCTGCCTGAGGTAAAATTAATAACATTAAAATCACAGATTGCTAAATTGAGAAAAACATTTTTAATATCAAAATTGTATAATGTCAACAAGTGTTTTCATTTCTTCTTCAAAGAAAATTAAATGTTTTCCTTAAATTTGACAATGTTATTCATAAGGTTGTGAAACTATACACTAAACTGGACTTATTATTAAGATTCAATTTTTTTCGATAAAATGCTTTTCTTTCTTTTTTTTGCTTTACGGCATATCAACCTCAATGGGTCATTTAATGCTGACACCTATTTTTTCCTGGTAATATTTTTGCTTTGTCAAAAATTTATTTCTGGTAATATTTTTTTCCTCAAAAATGTATAGCTGATAATATAATTTTAAAAAATGTACTGCTGGTAATATTTTTTTTTTCAAAAAAGTATTGCTGGGAATAGTTTTTCTTCTTCAAAAATTTATTCCTGGTAATAAGTTTTTTACATAGCAGGGACCCTAACAGGTGCTACCACCCCGGGTCAGGGTGGACCTGGGAACACCAGCAATTAAAAGGTGGTTCCACACTCCTCAAAGCCTCTTGATTAGAGGCATTGCTGATGGACGTAGCTTATTGTCTTACCCTGGATGCAGATGTAGTTTATCATCATACCCAGGACAGTTCTATAGAATTATTGCAAGTTCCAGTTCAACCCACAGACAGTAGCAAAGTTTAATCCATGACCTGATCTGTTCTTGAACAACAGAGTAGATTCCCATTGGCTTTCTCCATTATTTGAATTCAGAGTAATCCTTAGAGAAGTGGTTCCCCATAATGCAGTGGAAGAAGATAGCAGGTGAAGTGGAATGATTGAAAGACAATCAAAGATTTAGAAGCAATTTCAAAAAATTCATATGCCAAAATTAAATGATTTCAACATTTAAAATATTATTATGGATTATATGTAATTGCATGCATGAGTCCCAGTATAAATAGTTATAAATAATTTTTAACTGATTTTACCATTGTGATATGTTTGCATTATATTAAATATTAAGAATATAGTAACTAGGCTCCACAAATTGCAGGAGAGAGTTATCAATGATAATGTTCTAACTTTGAATCCACAGTTATCTCCCTTTAATCTTCTCTGATTTTTTTTTTTTAATTTTTAAATGTACTTTTTATCACATAAAATTTGGTAAGGTATGAGCTAATTTTCATTCTTGATATAATGGAATATGCATACACCTGTGTTCCCCTCACTGGAATATGATTGGCTGGTGTCCGTCATAAATACTGACGGACATGTAAGGTACAACAGAGTCAGAGCCTTAGTCTGAGAGCTAAGTCTATAATGACGCCCATTGGACTACGCCATTGATCTACACTTCTTACCTGCAACTATGACGCGTACCAGTTGATTACTGTTGATATTCTACTTGATTATAGTAGCCAAAACCACTTAGCTACTTCGTTCAAATATATCCCTTTCTGGGACATATCAATTCTGAAAATGTAGCCCAGAGAAAAAAAGTTTGGGAACCACCACCTTAGGGATTGAATGTTGCCCAAGACTAAAAAGTACAGTTTGCCCTGATATTTGTCCCATAGTTGAGAGGAGAAAAGATGGATCCATGCCTTCCTAAGAGCACTAATGTGAAAGCAAATTTAACAAACTTGGTCAGAATTTGATCTTGGATTGCTAACTTCATTTTCTGCCCCAATAACTATTATACCACAGGCACAACCAATATTAACTTTTACCAAATTTAGTTAAGCATAAAATATACTGTAAAATGATAAAAATCAGTCAACTTTAAAGAGTAAAAGTACTTTTAAGACAAGAGAGAATATATTGGGTGTTAAACACTTTGCTCAAGACAGTAAATCTTTTATTTAATAATAAAGGGTACTGAAAAGTTATCAACCCAACCAAATAAAAAGAAAAAAATTTCTGATGCTTGGTCATTAGGCCAAATTTTGTGAAGTTAAGCACAGAATTATCAGCAAATTCTTTGTTAAAAGTGTTTTGATCTCATAAGTTACGAGATACACACTGAATAAGGTCTTTTCAAACCAGCTTTAGTCTCATTTGATCAAATAATTTAAAATAATTATAAATGGAAGAAGTTCTTGTCATTTTAATATTTTAGGTTTTAGGCCAATAAAGATAAATATTAAGAAACCAACATGCAATTGTTTGAAAAGATGTTATGATAAATTATTTTAATAACTGTACTGAATAAACTATTGTCTGATATTTTTGTATTATTCAAAGTATTAATATGGACCAACTGTTTTGGTAAAAGAAATCAATAGTTGGAATACATAATTCATTTGAAATGCTGAACTTAACAATATCATATATATATATATATATATATATATATATATATATATATATTAGTAATAGATAAAATCAAATGTTCACTTATTTTCTTTTTAGAGAGATTATATCCATTCATCAGGAGACTTAATTGTAAAATCAAATCCTCTAGAAATTTATCCCCACAAGATCCTAGTCAACTGTTGCTTTTTTTCTTTTTGAGAAACACTATCATTATTTTATATGAAACTGAGAGAAATTAAATGGTGCTGAAAAGTTTTCAGCCAAGAAGCCCTTCCAAAAAAATAGAAAATAAAAATTCTGACAGTTGGTCAGATTTTATTTTGAGACAAGGGGCAGCCGAGAATTTTTCAGTAGATTTGTATATTTCCTGAGAATTGTGATATCCAAATACTCTGATAAATTATCCTTAAATATAATATGCCATATAAGACTTTTTGTGTGTAACAATTGAGGGTCAGTGTGGAAAATTTTGACATGAGATGGATAGAAGTCATGATCCCATTCACGACAAAAAGCTACCACACTGACAAACTACAAAGCAAACTCCTTCTTTAACTTCCATATGATCAAAGCAAAAAGAGTGACTGAAAGTAGCCATTAAAAGAAACAGATACACACCTTCAAAGAATGAAAGAAAGAGAGAGAGAGGGGTGGAATAGCAAGGGATAAAGAGAGAAGATAAATATATGTCAGACAAAACTTGCTGAGATTTATATTTTATTTCAGCTTGAATTAAACTTTACATAAATTTACTTTTCTTCAAGATGTCTTGGATTATGGGATCGCCTATCTCTAGAGATGAATCTCTAATTTCCCAGCAAATTTGGCTCTCAAGAACACCCAAGGTGTGCCACAAAAGTGCGTGTGCAAAAGCTATGCATGCATGCACACAGACTGGTACACACACAATAAGGATAAAATATAGGTATCTTTCCTAAGGTGTTTATAAATTGTATGCTGTTCAATTATTAATATTAACAACAAACTATTTTACATCACAAAATTGTAGTTGGATTAAATGAAAATTACTTACAATATAATGTGCACCGTTTCGGGGCCTTCCTCTTAAAGGAAGGCCCCGAAACGGTGCACATTCTCTCCTGATGACCCCAGTTTAAATATAAATTCGAGAGGAACACATCAAAATTCAGTGAAGTCATATGCTGTAGAGAAGCTCGGTGGAAGTGTCATTAGCATGAGGAGCATTACACATTCAGCTCGCTTCAGGTGAGTTTCAATTACTTTCCAGGAATTTCCTTCTTCATATTACTTAAAACACATTCCTTCTTGCTGTTAATTTTGACACCATGGGTACATTAGTTTAATATTGCAGCTTCATGGATTTGTTTTGTTTTTATGAGTATAGTCTACTAACTTTTCTATAAGAACCTTCAAAGATTCACTAAAAAATAAACATACATGATGAAAAAATAGTCAAAATTTAATAAAAACAAAGTCTTTGTGCTATCATTAAGAGGAAAAACCAAAGGATTTTTTTATGTAAAAATAATTTTTTTAATCCTTTTGAGAACCTTTGAAATTTTTTTAGTTTTCACATTGTTGATGGTACATGACAAAATCTGCATCTTCTTTCTTTTGGTTGAATTCATGCACCTCCAATGAGCATGGAACAGAGAGCACTTCTCACTAAAAAAATTTATCAGAATGAGTATTGTGTTATCAAACCCTATTTCAACTAGTTTTCTTGGTAAAATATAATTGCAGTAGTTTTTGTACTCTATTGGAGCTATTTTTCTTAATAACAACTTGTTTTTTTTATCTTCTTCCCAGCCACTGCATTCCTGACTAAATATTTCTTCATGTCTGTGAAAATATGCAGCAAAAACCAATCCAACATCAGGATTGTACACAGTGTTTTTTCACCACATCTGGCATAAGAGATATTGAAGTGTTATTCTTCAAAACCACTTTCAACAACTCTTGTTGTTTTTGCAACTGTAGCAGCTGTTGGGTATTTTGTTGTTGTTGCTTTTTTTTAAACCAACATGGTTGAAATTCTTGTAACTCCTGTTGCACAGGTATGAGTTCCGAAAATCTGGTTGCCCAGTAATAAAATTCCAATTATAATCTGGTGTTTGTTATACCACATTTGAGCTCAAGTTCCTTGTTATCAATTATTATAACTCCAGTTATAATGTGATTTTTATTCCATGCTTGTGTTCGAGTTCCTTGTTGCCAACTATTATAATTTCAGTTATAATGTTGTGCTTGATTTAGAGATCCTCGCCACCAACTATTATGACTTCAGTTATAAAGTTGCAATTTTATCCCGCACTTGTGTTTGAGTAGGCTTGTCACAAACTATTATAACTTCCTATGGAAAGGTTATTGTTATTAAAGAATTCCCTATATATAATGCTTAGGCTATTGCCGTAATGTCTGTATAGTTAGTATGAAGACTGACTCCAATACAACTGGTATTTACCCAATCTTCCCCATTAGTAGGGATGTGGCCAGTTTTGATGTAGGGTGATTCCAAACTCATAGGCTCAGGCAAAAATTCCCCTTAGACTTCATATACATGGGATTGGGTTTGTCTACCTCCCCAGACAAGATTCTACCCATAGACATAACCTCGTCTGGGTTCCTCTCTGCCCAAAGGCAGTGAGTTCAACAAGTGTGTCATGAGCCTGGCAGCAAACTGCCTGACTTCAATATGACTGGTATTTACCAAACCTCCCCACAAGGCAGATCGTCCTGGGTATGACAATAAACTACATCTGTGTCCTGGGAAAGACAATAAACTATGTTCAACAGCAAGGCCTCTGGGCAGGAGGTTTTGTGGAGCACAAAACTACTTCTTAATTGCTGGTGTTCCCAGGTCCACCCTGACCTAGGGTGGTAGCACCTGTTAGGATCCCAGTTATGGGCAAATAGTTAACACCCAAACTTGTGTAAAAATAGGTTTTAATACCAGAAATACTTTGTAATAAAAAAAATTATTACCAGCAATAAAAGGAAGGAAAAATTATTATCAGCAATACAAAATACCAGCAATACAAACAGTTATACATTCTTTGAAAAAAATATGACCAGCTATAGATTTGTCAGCATTAAATAACCCATTGAGGTTGATATGCTGTAAAACAAATTAAACCAAACCAATCTAAGCCAAAGAATACATATTCTATTCATACGTATCTATCCTAAAAATGTTGTCAGCATTAAATAACCCATTGAGGTTGATATGCCGTAAAGCAAAACAAACTAAACCACAAGGCAGAATGTGGTACAAGGCTGGATTTTACGTGGGGCAATTCCGAGCCTGTAGGCTCAGGCAAAAATTCCTTGTAGACCCTGCATACATGGAGTCAGGTTTATCTTGTCGGAGTTAGCTCCTCCTTAATTCCCTAATTGTTCACTGGGGTTGACTCCCTAAAAATATAAATTTGGGCAATTTATTTTTATTGTTCTCTTTTTGAAATCTTGCCTCCGGGTAAGTAATAGTCTAACTCTCTGCTTTCGTCAGAGCCTCGTTCAGGTTTTTGACTGCCCCGAACCCGTTTTGACCTTTTCAAAAGGAAATAAACATAAGCCGAGCCTTTGGGCTCGGAAACCCATGTTAAACCCGGCCTTGTGCCATATGTAACCCTCGTGGAGGTGTGGCTAAAAAAATACTTACTTGTAGAAATCCACGTTTTGGCCACTTATGGAAAAACGCTATTAAACACACATACTACTAAACTGCCTGACTCCAATACAACTACACCTAACCTCATAACATGGAACTCTTTATAGTATTGGACGATTTCATAGTCAACAGTGGTGTATTCTTTACTTCACAATAAAAGTATCAAGATTTTTTCATTTTTAAAATACATTTTTTTGACATAGTGCAATGGTTAGCAAGCTTAGGTTCATTGAATAATAGTGAGTTCGATCCTCACTGAATGCTTCATGTGAACAAATACAATTAAGATAACAAATACTAATAGTTAATTTAAAATACCTTCAGTTAAAAAGAAAATTCGCTACTTGAAAAATAATGTAGTTTACTATCACATCTTCACCAAAAAGAAAAAAATAAATTCTATTTCATTTAAAAAAAAAATACCCCTTTCATTAGCGGTCAGTCCGAAGATAGTTGAGGGAAGTATCATGCTTATTTAAACATTTTGAAAGAAGCGAAACAAGTTAAATCAAAAGGAAATCTTCAATACTCGCCCAAGTCGTTGTACAGAAGGAAACTAAGTGGAAACAGATTAGAAATTGACTCACCATCTTGATTTAAGCAAGTTTTATAAGCAGACTTCAACAAGTTTATCCACTCGGTCGTCATTTTGTGTGGTTGCTAAGAAACAGTTAAAACATTTAGGACCGACATCTCTAAGGGATACTCATTTTTTTTTTATTTGTTCACTTCTTTTTTTTTTTTAATAAAATAAAAACTATCTAAATGTAAATATTGAATTTTGATAATTAATAAAATTTCCAATAGTAAATATTCATAAACATTGCCCGGACTTCTTCGGTAATTATCGTAATTAAGCGTAAAGCCACAAGGTCTTACCACAAAATTCGGGGAATTTTGCTAGAAAGAAAAAAAGAAAGAAAGAAAGAATTAATAATCCTAAATAAAACCTAATTTCAATTGTAGTAGTTAGTACCTTGAGTTGTTTAAAAAAAGAACTGTTCACAAAGTCTGTACTTTCTTTACAGTTCATGCCCCCGCTTCTGTTCAAATTTCAAAAAAACAAGAAAAAAGTTTTTTCTTCTTCTTCTTCTTCTTCTTCTTCTTATTCTCCTCCTCCTTCTTCGTCTTCGTCGTCGTCGTAGTAGTAGTAGTATGTACTGTTGTCTGTGATATGACACTAACTAAGTAAACAGTGTTTTAATGATGGGAATATACTTTTGAGTTGACTTTTTTTTATTCATTCATACTTCAGGTGCTCGTAAATTTAAGTGGGTTTTTTATCGCATATGGCTAACTCAATCAATATCCACTTAACATTTAAAATGAGTTGTCAGATAACAGACTTCCGTTGTAAAAAAACAAATCAAATCTATTTTTCATCATAATTTCATTCAACAAGTAAAAAAAAAGTAATTTTTCAAAATCCGGTTAAGTAATCATAAATTTTATTTTTTTACTACACACAAATTTTTATGACTGTATTTTAAAGTTAAGTCCACGCTTAACTTTAAAAAATTACATTAGTTTCAAAAGATGAAAATGCTTGTTTTGTTTTAAAAAAAACAAAACCTTCTATTTCGTTTTTAGTTTTAAACTGTAAACTAAAAAACACATATTTCTGAAAAACTTTTCACAAAGCAGAATTGTTGGGATCTGTCTCCTCAGTTTTTTGTTGCTATTTAAATTTTAGGATTCCAAACATCTCTAACAACAAACAACACATTGTAAAAAAATGCTGCTTGGTTTTTATGCGTTGAGGTTATCAACTGTAATTGCGTCTTCTAAGAGCATTTATCTATTATACATTTTTAACGATTCAAGAAAAAACAAGACTCCAATTGTGCATCAACAATAAAATATATATTGAAACAATAACATACAAAAAAACAATCATGCAATATTGTGTAGTAATTAAGGGAGAAAAAGTTGCTTCCCTTTAACTGTATCTTTACTTATTATAAAACGCAGATTGTGTGTGTGTGTGTGTGTGTGTACGTTTATATATGGGATCGTTTATCCTACATTTTTCAACCGATTTCAACAAAACTTCATAGGACTACGTAAAATTATCTTGTGGTGGTTTTGACAGCGCCAAAAATGGGAAAAATACAATTGTTTTTGCACAAAATCAATTTGAAAACACGATTAAGAGGCATTAATGAAAGGGAGACAACTCATATCGAGTTATACTTATTATAAAACCCAGGTTGTGTGTGTGTGTGTGTGTGTTTTTATATATGGGATCGGATTTCCATCTACATTTTCAAAACAATTTCAACAAAACTTCACTTTTTTTCGGCAGGTAGTGTTTATTATTGTCTTTACACTTTTTTCTTTATTTTTACATTCAGAATGCTTTAAAAATTCCATTTACAAGACAATTGTTTATAATAAAATTCTATTCAATTGGTAGACTCATAACGATTGAAAACAATGTTTTTGTTTGAGTTTGGGTTTGACCAATTCGTAAAAAAAAAAAGAAGAAAAAAAACAATTAAAAAAAAAATTAAGACATGCGTGTTCGTCAACCTTAAACAATAATCTTTGTCAATTTTATTTTTCAGTCTTTATGATGGTCGATACTTGATCTATCTCTTACTGTCACATCCCCGGACAACGCCGGGCTCAACTGCTAGTTCTGAATAAGATTGAATGTTCAAAAGAATTTCTCTTAAATAAGAATGTTCAAGATTCTATGTTGAATAGAGTCTGGTGTTAGAATAGAATACAGTTAATTAAAAAGTGTGTTGTTTTGAGAAATTAAGAGAGCGCTGGTTCATGAACTTGGCTTAGTCACAGAGAGGAAGAATATGTGTAATGTGATACAAAAATCTATGTTTGTGTGTACGCTGTGAGTAAAGTCGTGGATTTGTGTAGACAGGTGTAAATAGCTGGACTCTACTGAAAGTTGTGGAAACAAACCACTTGTTTATAAAGCTGCTGGTAGGCTCCAGGCGACAACGCGGGAAAATAGATTCAGCACAAAAATGTTTGATTGGTTAAAATTCGACCAATCACTAATTTTGTAACAAAGACACATGTGAGCAAGTTCACAGCAGGAAAATTCAAAGTGGTGACTGCGATTGCTAAATTGTCTTATGGAAAAGCAGTATCTATTTACTAGCCAATCGCAGACGAATAAATTGTGGGCGTGGAAAGCGTAGCAGTCGCTACAACATCTTTTAGCAAAAATAACAACAAAACATCTTTTAAATGAAACATGAAAAAGATTATTTTCTAAAGGAAAAGTAGAAACAGAACGTCATTTGAAATAACATTCATATATTCTTTTCAGAAATATACAATGACAATAAAATGTTCACTTTTCCTTGCAGTAAAGTTTGTTTTATAATTAACTGTTCTTAGGACGACGTGAAATGTATGGACAGACTTAATGTATGACGGTCAGCCTAATGTGTTTGTCAGTTCGTAGACAAAGGCTTAGTCGGCGGCTGCTGGTTAATCCCTTCTATTGTGTGCGTAGACAAGGCTTAGTCGGCAGCTGCAGGCTGTCGTCTCTTCCATTGTGTGCGTGTTCTCACGCGCGTTTGTGTATGCACACATTAAATTGGCTTTCAAAATTGTTTTAAGCCTCGAGAAGCAGTATGCTTCTATTTTATATCCGTAAGGGTAGTCCGAAATCTAATTTCGCATCAAGGTGTGGACCTTTTGAATGCAAGGTTTTCATTAGTTAGAAGATAATTTCACACTGGCTCGCGAAAATGTTTTTCTCAAATTTGCAGGAGTTAAAGTTATTTTCTAAATGACCCCAAAATAACATGTGGTAGGTCTACCACTCCGCCCTTCAAGCATTTTGGCGGTATTTGATATTGTCTTGGAGCGAGAACTCGGAAGGCCGAGTTCGAATTCCAGTCGAGTTCATTAGATTCACTTGATCACAAATACCCTTGGGAAATGTATGGATCCATCTCTTCTCGTCCTTGCTGGGAAATTTATCCCGGCTTTCCCGCATCAAGAGGTTGAGGTTAAAAAATTGCGACAGAACGCGAATAAAAACAGCAACATTAGAGCGGACAAACTCTCTCTTTTAGCGAGTAGAATTTTTGTTAAGGTTTAGAAACACTCACAGTTCTTGTAGAGTAGAAACATGTTGGTACATATAGGAATTCTGCAGTTGAGTGAGTTCGTAGGTCGAGGACGATAGTCTTGTAGGTGAAAGGAGGCAGCTTTCAACCTGGTCTTCAATAGTAGGCCGACGTTCGTCCTCGACAGCCCTTTAAGGAGTAGTTCTTTGGTTGAAAGTGGTTCAGAAGTTCACTGAAGCTCCCTATCGCCGACCTTACAGACGGTGGGCCGAATTCTCACTGCCAAATAGGCGAAGAACCTTCAAATTTATGGAGATTTGGGAGTCTCAGATGGATCGGGATCTTTTCCCTCCAAAATCGTTATATAAATTCCCTGGCTCTTTCATTGGTTAGAAAATATATTCTTATCTCTGATAAGAAACAATGCTTTGGGAGTTGGTTTTGAAAATAACAAAAACGGTTGGAGTGAGGATTGGAAAAATAGGCTAGAATGTGAACTTGTAAAACATTGTTCTCAATTAAATTCCAATATCCCAGCTATGGGTTGAATAGCAGAACAGACTGGATTCTTTAGCCTTGGTTGGCAACCAGTCTACCGCAAAAAGAAATTCCAAACTACTGCGGGAAAAAACTGCCTCGTCAGTCATGTATCGAAAAGATACATGATCGACCAAGCTTGTATGGCACTTAACTGAATGATTGTTTATCAAAAAAACCTTCTGGTGGGATTTTTATTAGTTGAAAAATATATTTAGGATTTAATTCTTATAGAGTCTTGTTTAAAAGAACACTAATTTAATTTCTTTAGATTCAAGAATTAATAGATTTTTTTTTTCAAAAATAAAACGATTTATTGGTTAACGAAGGAAAAAAGAGAACATTAAATCTCTTATCATGAGTATAATGAATGGAGCAAACGTATAAAATACAAGAGACTTTTTTTTTTACTCCAGTACGAAATTTGAAATAAATTTACATTTATTAAATGACATAAAAAATAATATTAATACGGAATTAAAAAAAATTGCAAAATTCTTTTTGTGCGCCATAAAATTAGACAAAATCATAAATCTTAGATATATAACCAATTATAATTACAGTGTAACCCGGATATAAGAGTGTTGTCGGGACCGGAGAAGAAGTCTCTTACATCCGGGTTTGGTCTATTTTATATACATTAACACAGGCTCTAATTTGGGACCAGAGATAATCTCTCTTATATCCGGGTTTCTCTTATATCCGGGTCTCTTATATCCGGGTCTCTTATATCCGGGTTACACTGTATTATCAACAAAATGTTCACTTACTGCGATTAATTTGAGAAACTTGACAATTTACATGCATCATTGCGCTTCTGGTTTGTTTAAACAATTATTCAGTTTTACAAACTGAGACGGGATAAATCTCTTATTTTCATAAAAAAGTTCCAACTCAGGGTTAATATCTCTAATTGTCTAACAAGATTTATAATTGTGTAACAAATATTTCAAAAACAATTATAGAAATACAATTATATATAACCTGTGAAGTTAACTCCACTTACTTTCCTAAAACCGCTACTAGGAGACGCTCTCCGAACTATAAATATTCTGCAATATTTTTTCTCATTCTCTTCTTACTTTTTCTGCTTACATGCCAACATGTAAGTCTCGCGTGGAAAACGCGTTTTCCATTGGGAAACGTAGGAACACCAACTCCACACACGTACGCAATTTCACTCACTCCACATCCTTTGACGTTTAGATATTTTCACATTCATTTTTTACACACATGATTGTCTTTGTTACTTGTCTACCTTTCTTGTTAATACATTACCATTCGTTAGTATATATACTGGTTCTTGTTGCTTCTTGGTATTTAATCATGGCGGACACACATGCAAGTCCTCCATTTTTGTTGTGGGTACTCCACGGGACACGTGTTTTTTCCAGCTCATGCACCCAAAGTAATACTGTCCGCAACAATCTCTTGAAATTTGTAGAATTTTCTCCTTTCTGCTTTTATAACTTTTTCTTCTGTAAACTCCCTTTTTTTCTTTCAGCGTTTTTTCTTTTCAATGTCGTTGTCGTCGTTGGCGTTATTAGTAGCGTCGTTTTTTTTATTTTTTATTTTATTCAAATCTCAGACCAGTCAATTTCTCCTTGTGAATGCCAAAACCCTTCTGTCTGTCAAACAGAGCAGACTCTTAAATCACCACAAATCGGTTTCAAATTGAAGCAGAATTTTTGTACTACGTGGTCGTAATTTACAAATCACAAAATGTATCTCTTTAAATTCAGCCTGTTAATAATCTTTATTTTGGTTGGTTTTCAAACCATAAGACTTGAGTTGTTTCTTGGGGTTTTATTTTTTTATTTTATTTTATTTTATTTTTTTTACAAATTTTATACAGGTATCTTTTTTACAAACCATCAGCCTTTATTTTTGGTGATTTTTATTCAAGCCGATTTTTACTCTCCACCTGGCGCACTTTAACCATTCTTTTTTATCTAAAGAATACGTGTTAGTTACTTTTTTCTTTGAATAAATGTTTGTTTTGTTTTTTTGAAACATTCCACTCAAAAGAAAGTAATAAACAAACTTAGTCTACTGTATTATTATTATTATTATTATTTAACTTTTAATTATTTTTATATAATTTTACATTTCTTTTTTATTATATATATTTTTATAAAGTTGCCAAAGGAAGCAACTTTGGTTTATGGTGGAAAGATAAACTATATGAGGATGGCCGCTGAAAAACTGAAGAAAACACAAACACGACACGAAACGTGGTAAACTCAATAACTATTTGATTCAAACTGCCGTTTGATCTGCTAGCTCCCAGCATCCCCTTGTGAAACCGGAAGTCCTTACAATCATCATTATAATCAACATTATTGATGTTGTTATAAACATAGCTTTCTGGGATTTATTGGCAATCAGAATGCTTTATTTCAACTCAAAAACAGCTTGTTTATAAAGATTTTCTGGTTACAGTTAAGGTTCACAAAGACAAGGACGAACTTGAAGAAAAGAAATAACACAAACACTGGATTATTCAACGGTTTTAATGTTCAGAAAAGGATGTATGCACAATAGGTAAAAAGAAGGCTTGCATATATAAATTCTATTAGAGTGTCGGAGTTAATTCCTCCTCAGCTCCTTAACCCTTTACCAGAGATCTCTCTCCCCTGGTTATAAATACTGGCTGACCCTTCGCATCGATCTTGTTTTTCCTCAGGCCTTCAGCCTTATACCACCTCGCAGATGTGAGCTCTCACAGATACAGCGTTTCCCAAATTCTGGGAACACGCTAAGAACAATACACGTACGTACGAACACTCACCACAACACAAACACATAATATTCACCACACGCACTCAATGTAACTGTCCATGTGCTTGTAACTTCTACTTGTTGTTAATACATATATTTGTTTACATATATTTATCGGTCTTCTTTGTTTTCTTTGGACTTAATTAAAGTCCAACTTTCTCATGTAGTTGGACCGACTAGCAGGAAATTTTAACTCACGTGTATTCTTCTACATTTCATACTCATCACCGCCACGGTCCGCTACAAGAGGACTTAACTGTTAGGAGTATTTCTAAGGAACACGGTGGGCTTTACGGCTCCTGTTTCCATTAACGTCAGAAGAGATGGCTCGCAAAACGTGTGGTGACTAACGGCTGTCAGTTGCAAAAGAGGAATCGGGTTTACTGCGTGGCCCTATGAAGAGGTTCTTATTGGACAGCAGTTAGCCAATCAGAATCCCTGTCTAGTAAAAGTTTCAAGTTCATTGAATGGTAAAGGGTTAGCTCCTTTTACTGTCCTTTTCAAGTTCTTATATGTTTGGTCTTACGATAAGGAACTATGTCCATCGTTCATCTGACCGATGTCATCTCACACATGTGTGCATATATACTCTTTCTCGTGGAACACACAGGACATCCATCAGGGAGAGTTAACGGGCTCAACTTTACACCCACCTCACAACGCTTGAATGACTTTTCTTTTATCCAGCAACCGACTGGAACTCAGCAGAAATCGATAATCTCAAGGATACTCAGGTTCTGATACTCAGGTTCTGATACTCAGATTCTGATCCATAATGTTAAAGATACTCAGGTTCTGATCAATAAGCAAAATAGCTGACTGTGTTGCATAGACCCCTCATGCTGGGAAGTCTTGGTCACTGCGCCAATTAATACAATGTTGTATAGACCCTTGGTGCGGGTGGTCTTGGGCGACAGTGATCGCTCGATAATAAAGTTGTATTCTTCTTTCACTAGTCTTCTCCCGGCCGGTGATTGTTAGTTGTTTTGATTCACAGATGAAAGAACTTCAACACAGGGAAATTTAAACTTAACTAGTTTATTAATGTCAACGTATTCATCTTCTAACTAGCCAGTGTGGTTGCTTTCCTTGCACTGGGGAGCCGTTTCTGACACGAAAGTCAAAACGTCTACATTGCTTGTTGGTTAAGAAACAACTCACTGAAAAACTTTCTATATCCCTATTGTAACATAGGGAAGGTTACTGAATAGGATATTCACACGAAGGTTAGTAATGAACACTAATACTCAGGACAAGAAAAACACATATAAGTTTCGCCAGCGGCGCGTAGAAGTAGTCAACTGCTCGGAGTCAAGTGAATTCCAGAGTGAATCTCCAACTGCAAACCAACATACAGTATTTACTACTGTATTTATGTGAATGGGGACATAGCCATTATCGCCGTAGGTATGCTACACCAACCTATCATTCCCACGCTGGTTCAGCCAATCAAAATCGACTTTCATGTTTTGTCTTCTATCTGATCCCTAAGGTCAACCCTAAAAATAATAGTCTGCTAAACTATTATTTAACGACTGTTCCTTTCATTATGCCTCACATCTCGGGAGATAACGACTACACGTGACTATCTCTGGTGAAACACGGTGACATTCAAGTAAGAAGCTTTTTCTTTCCTTGATCAGCATTCTTCCTTGCTTTTCATTTTCAGTGTGCGATAACTTACTTGGTATCATTGGCAACTTAGCTTTTAATACCTTTTTACTTTGTCTTATGTTTACATATTTGTATATAAATGTTGTATTGCACACATATGATAGAATTATCTTGTCTCTTCATGCCATTCTATTTCAGTGTGAGTTCTGTCAATTGTTCACTGGAATATTCCTGTAACGTATAAAAATGTTATTTTTACTACTTTTTAAATTTTTAGCCTCGAATAAGAGTTTAATCGTCTCAGTTGTGTTTTTTTTAGTACACGTTCTTTTCAGAGAAGTGTATTTTTATGAAGGCCTGACGGTTTGTGTTAAATTGTTACACTTGTATATCATTTTCGGTTCAGCGGTTAAAAGGCGCTAAAATTGTGAAATATCCATTTCTAGTTTATGGAAAATCATTTTTTCGTATATAATGAACAATGAGAGACGTAAGAAACCGAATGCGGCCTTTGTGAGCCTATTTTACGGAATAAATAGAGTTCAGGTCAGTAGGTGGAGAAAAAAACATTTTGACAGCAAAGGGACAAAGCAAATGAACATGAAAGAGACGAAGGCATTTGACATCAAGAAGAAAGAATCAAGATAGCATCAGTTACCAGCCAGCTGCAGAGATCCTAGACGTTCACAAGTGAAAATTCTCCTGCGGTGGGATAACAAAGAACAAAAAGAATTCTAATAAATTTTCCCAAGCAGGATCTGTGTGAATTTAAGAGGGACTTTTCTAAAATTGCTAGATTACATAGATGCTCGCGGGGCAAGTAAAAATAGGTGTTTTCGTTTTCTTTTTTTTGTTTTTTTTTTTGGGGGGGGGTTGCATCTTTGTTTTTTACTGACTTTTTGAATTGCTTCCTCTTTTTTTCATTGAATCCTTTTTTTTTTCTAAACAGAAACTGTAATTAAAGTTAAGATGCTTGTCTCCGTTGGTACTTGCATAATTAAAAGAAAAACTTGTAAGCGTTTCTAGTTTCTTTGCACTGTTTTACTCAAATTAAAGGAATGACCAAGGCTAGCAACAGCTAATTGAAATAATTCCATGAAATAAATCATTCGTTGGAACTACAAGTTTTTTTTTCTTTTAATTAAGAAACTGTAATTTTTCTACAGCAATACCTTTTATTGGAAACTATCATCCTACCTTAATAGACACAGACACGGAAATTTTGTATTTCTACTGTAGTGGATCTAAGAAGGATGCGTGAATATTTAAGATTGTGCTGCAAATAAAATATGCAATATCCACAAACATAAGTTATAAGAAATGGCCAAACGTTAACGATATTCAATCACGACAAAAAATACATGTTTGAAACAACAGATTAAATTTTATATACACAATTTACAATTCTTTTTTGTAATGATGTGCGCAAAGGTGTAGAGGAAAAGTTCCTTGCTGTTTTAGAAATGCTCAATGTCTAAAAAGTTGTCTGCCTTTGATTGAAAGGTTGAATTTAACTTAGACAAAAGATTTTTCTATGAAAGATATCGAGTGAAAAAGTTTGTGTAAATTTTTCTAATCTCTCATAAAGGAAGTTTGCTTCTTTGGCTGCACATAATTCCGTGTGTATATTTCGCGTGTGTGAGTCTCAAATGCGACGAAAATTCGTTTGCTATTTCTATTTATAGTTTTTTTAGCAACAAAATTGGCTCCAGCGGCTTGGTAGCTTGTTGCGAATTTTTCTGAGAAATGCGTGGACGAATGTTGTATTTTCTATTTTTTAGCTAATAGGATTTCTTGAAACATTTAAATTAGGGATGAATTTGAGAAAGTTTTTTTTTATGTCGGTTAAGCCTATTTTGGACAAATTTTGACTGTTTTGTTATGGAAATTTCTCGAAGCTTATTTTTATTTAACAGCCAATGAAATTCATGAAAATGTTTGAAAATTGAAATGAGGGTTACTAAAGTACCTTGTTCGTACTTGTATGATAAACGTCTTTCTTTTAAAATTTTACGCTGTAGCTGAGTCTTATTTTTGATTTGCGCCTATTATGAGTTGCTATTTCTACTAAGTTTTTGTGTTTGGCACAAGAACTTAGATTTGGTAGAGAATAAAATTTTATAAGTGTGGAGTCATACAATATGTATATACATGTATATCTGTGCGTTTGTGTATACGTGTGTTTGAAGATATGAATGTAGGTATATGCAAACAACAATAAATACAATTTAATTGTAAAACTAACTTCTTATAATTAATAGCCTAATACTTAAGATACTGTAGCGGACCGTGGCGGCAGTGAAGATGTAATGTAGAAGAACACATGTGAGTAGAAATTTCCTGCTAGCCGGTCCAACTACATGAGAAAGTTGGACTTTAATTAAGTCCAAAGAAGACAAGGAAAAACAAACAAGACCGATAAATATATGTAAACAAATATATGTATTAATAACAAGAAAGGTTACAAGTTACATGGACAGAGTGTGTGTCGTGAATGTTATGTGTGGGTGTTGTGGTGGGTGTTCGTACGTACGTGTATTGTTCTTAGCGTGTTCCCAGAATGTGAGAAACGCAGTATCTGTGAGAGCTCACATCTGCGAGGTGGTATAAGGCCGAATGCCTGAGGAAAAACAAGATCGAGGCGAAGGGTCAGGCAGTATTTATAGCCAGAGTAGAGAGACCCCTGGTGAAGGGTTAAGGAGCTGAGGAGGAGCTAACTCCGACAATACCACCAAATCAAAGAGAAATGAAATAATGGGCAAGTGAAGGCATATATAAATAGTTACCTTACCATTTAAGCATTAATAAAAAATGAAATACACCTGCATTTCTCAAGCTTAAGAAAGTCCTTGAACGCTCAAGAATTAATAGGAGCAGTGGTCGTTTGAAAAACTGCATGTCGGATTGCTACATTCATCTCTGACACTCAAAGTTGAATGAGAGAAGAAGGTATAAAAAAAAACCAATGAGAAGAGAGTATAAAGAGATAAAAAAAAACGTCGAAAAGGGAAAATAACTGCAAAATTCTACACGTACGTATATGCGCATGTGCACAGGCAGGCGCATAAACAAGCACACACATACACATATACAAAATTGCTGATATATCCTGACGAGTGAACGGGGCGATTGCTGGAGGGCTCGTCTAAGAAGATTGTGAAAATAACATCAATCAGCTAAGTACCAAATTTTATTGTATTAATCCTATATATATATATATATATATATATATATATATATATATATATATAAAATGAATGAAAAGAGGATAACTATACATATTTTTAGCCGACGCGTTTCGCCATCTGACGGACTTTATCAAGGAAAATGTGATGGTTTCAGTTTTGCACCACATTTGCTTTGATAAAGTCCGTCAGATGACGAAACAAAACGCGTCTACTAAAAACTAAGTACAGTTTTCCTTTTGTCTTTTCATTCATTTTGTCTCTTCTACAGATATATTCCATCTGAGAATATTCACACGCACACACACACACTCACATATATATATGTTATAATTTTTAAGTTTACTCACTACAAAGATGCAACTTCGTTTCGGTGCATTTCAATTGCACCTCAACTGGTGAGAATCAAAAATGGTTATGAACAATTCTGCTTTGTAGTGAGTAAACTGTTTTTATCTATATGATAAAATCATAATAAATAATTATTGCTCTACTATCGGTATCGAGCCCTCTTTTGAATTAATGCTGTGAACTTTAGAATTTATATATTATTTTCGTTCTCATTGCATCGGATATTCATATTTCTCTCACTTAAACCGTCTTTGACTCACCTCTCTAAAACTTCTCTCTGTTAAGTTTTAATCCCCCACTTTCTCTCGTCTGTTACCACTCTCTTTAGCTCTAACATACTTACACTCTCTCTAAATTCTATTTTTTATTTCCGGAGTTGTTTTTTCTGTTTTCTTTTTGAATTTGTAGGTCTGATGAATTGGATCGTATTTACGATTCCAATGGAATAAATTATGACCATGGAATATTAGTGTTTAAGCCTTTTTATTATATCCTTACTCTGTCCTGGACATTGAGTTCTACCTGGATTCTAACCTCTTGGAATTTTTTTATCCAAAAAAATGTATATGTATGTGTATGCATGTATGTATGTATATTTATATATTTTGCATATGTATGTGTATATTTACCACTAATATTATCAATATCTATATCTATCTATCTATATCTCTCTCTATATATATACACACACACACACACACACACACACACACACACAGAGGATGCGATGCATAAATTGTCGCCATTTTCTATTTTTAATTTTGCGCATGCGCACTGTTTACACTAAACCGGATATTGACTGCACGACGACCTAAGGCAGAATGCGAAAACGCGTCTCTGCGCATCGTGGCTCGACGCATGTTTTCGGTATTAAATGATAAAATTAACTTTATATATTGACCAGTAGAAATAACTCCCACTAAAAGACACAGACTGTGATTTGGAGCCGATACGACGGATATAAATTCCTTGATTCAACGCCGCGGAAGACCCAGAGAAGGAGAGAGACCAGGCTGAGATGTCGACACGCAGAGGTTGGTCAAGAACGCCGCAGGCAAACTGAGACTGAACCCGATACTTTTCAACTTTCATTCTTTCGCCGCCGCCGTCTTCACAAAACATCAGCTGACAGCCATGACCAACATTCTTTCTCTTTATTTCTTCCTTCCAAACTCTGTTGCCTTTTACAACAACAACAAGTAGCATATATGTGAATAATTTACACATTTATTTACCCAAAATACGACGCATTCCTTTTCCCTCGAATTTACGCTTGCTGAGGCAAAGAAGAAATTAACCTCTTCAGCAGAAACAACAACAGCGACAAGTTCTGCCTTCCAGGTTACTCATTCTTCGTTTCCGCAACAGTTCAATAGAACTCAAAAATAATTATTTTTTGAGAATTGGTGCTTGCATAATTAAAAAAAAAACAAAAAAAAACACATTATTTCTTTCAGAATGGACAGAAAAGATCTACACTTAATAAATATTGGAAATTCTTGCAAAAATCAAATAATTGTCAGATTTTAATGAAATTTTCAAGACTTATTCACAAATAAATGAAATTATTTTTTTATTTTTTTATTAGAAAATCTTGGTAAAAATATTTTTTACACGTGTTTCAGCCCCTTAGTTAATTTTATGAAAACTTGAGAAATTCAACGTGATAATTTTTAGTGACTATATTAGTTAAAAGCAGAATTCTTTGAAGAATTTAAATCACCGAATTATTTTTGCAAAATTGGACCTGTTCTTACCGAAAATTTGTTCTGAATCGAAAAATAAAAACGCAATAAAATTAAGACATTATTTAATTAGAGAAGATTTTAATTGCTTTTATGAATATTAATTCGAAGAAAAATGAATTTTTACAAGATTTGTTTTCATTTTTTTACAATTTTAAATTGAATAATTTATAAAGGTTTTAAATATTTTAAAATTCATTTTCAATGGGATAATTCTTAGGAAATATTGTTATTGCGTAAAACTATTTACTAATCATATCCGGTGACCCCTAATATTTTTAAAAGAATTTCGATTTGTTTTTGTATGTGTGATTACGTGCAGAACTTCTGATGTATGGATGTACAAGCTGATAAATCTATCATTAAAAGGTCACGTGTTTTAAGGGTTGTCCCCGCCTTATAAAGTTTATCGTCTGCTCCACCATACTTAACTATGAACACGTTTCACTGTTAATAAATAGATTACCACGTCAAAAAACAAGAAAAAAAAGATCGCATAGTTAAGAAATGTTTGTATACAACATTTTATGTTATGAGTAAGTTCAGTAAGTAATATTTGTTTCAAATCAGATTAATGTAACTTAAAATTTGGTAATTTTCCTCAAATAACGTTTCAGAAATATATATTTTTATTTTTGTAAGATTTTTAAAATCGAGAATTAACTCTTGTTTACAAATGTGTCAAAAATGGCCGTTTTGATCGACTTTACTGAAAAAAAAATCGCTTTCGATCAATATAATTTTTGTTTGAGATACACCACAGAGTATTTTGTTTACTGGAAATAGTAAATTTTAAATCTTTTAACTTTCAGCTAAAGCTAAAAATAAAATGAAAGCTTTTTCATTTTTTAAAAATTCATTTTAAATCTTAAGTATACCCAATTATTAGTCTAGGCACAAAAATTAATGCGTTTTTATTTTTTTTATTGAATTCATTTACGAACATTCAAAACAGCCAAGTTTGTCAAGACTCAAGAGTTACAAAGGATAGAAAGTTATTGAGAGTCATGATTGTTAATGTACTGAAGGGACATGATAAAAAATAAAAAAAAAAAAAAAAATAAATTAACCATGTACGTATGGAACCGCGACTTTAAATTCTATATTCTTTGGGCATCTCTAAGCAGTGTAATGGTTAGTAAGATTATCTCGCTAGAACAATTACGTCTTAGTAGTGAGTTCAATCCTCACTGGGTGCCTTCTACATTCGGCCTTATGCCACATCTAAGCTACGTTTGGAAAATCCCTATATTCTTGTACCATATTCCGTTCGTGTTTCCAGACTACGACCAGAATTACTTCCCTTGGTATCGCTCTTCCGGTTTGTGTAAAGAAACACATTCCATTATTGAAACATGGCAGATGGAAGTGACCACGAGGAAACTGAAGAGACACAAACAGTTATTAAACTCGCTCACTCGCGGCGAAATGTTGAAAAGAAACGTCTTATTGTGGTTCTGGAAAATTCATCATTAGAAATTGTGAAGGTAAAACATTATTTAATCTCTAAACTCTACGAAAACACGTGGTTTAACAACAAAAAAAAAAAAAACAAACTTCCAAACCATAGTTTTTTATGTTCAGCAATTATCTTAAAAAACACTGAGTGAAAAATGTTAATTTTGATTATAGAGAATAATTTTTTCTTTTTTTAGTTATAATGTAAAGATTGAGGAAACACAATAGTTTTTTTTTTTATATTTGTTAGGTTACGAACGGAAATGTAGTTTAAACATTTAATTTTCTTTTCAATGAGAAAAGTTTCAACTTAAGTCTGTAAGAAAATCTAAAATATTGGCCAGACGTGCGTAAATAGTGTAGTCATATAAAAAAAATTACATTATGGATGAAAAAGAGTGAATTTTACTTTAGTGTTTTTTTTTTCTTTCGAGACTTGAGCAAAACAAATTCATGGATTTGGACGAAAAAAACAGAATGACGTCAAAATCCGCAAAAATTTGTTATCCCTTAGTAGTTGTGCTTATTTTAATAATTTGTAACGTAAATTTAGGTAGAAAAAGTAAATAAGATATCTAGAGCCACAAAAGCCCTGCCTGGGGCCCACAATCAGGCTTCTTTGGGTATTTGGAGGTACTACGCACCAGCTCTTTTTGTAATCAAATTAATTAATAAATGTCAAATCCAAATACGTTTCTGGATATTCTTTTCGAATATCTGCTCACAAATTAATTAAATGTATTATTCCAGTCTCAACAGTTGTCGATTCTTTGTGTGTGGACACTGGACACACAAAGATAAGCCACCTGTCTTTGAAATATTTCGCTGCAGTCTTGACATGATCAAATTGTTTCCGAAAAAAAAACTGTTTTCTTTTTTTACACGAGTCTTCAATTTTCATTTTGCACACGTGCGATTTGTAACCCCTAGAGTAGACTATTAGTCTTATCATTTTTAAACAAGGCGTGATCAGTGTACTGTAATAAAAAAAAAAATGTTCATTTGTTGAACTAATTATTACCTCATATTCCCCCCCCCCATCACATCGGTTTGGTTGCTATTATTCCTGTCTGCCTCAGCTAATTTGCATGTTCTTTTTCGTTTCAACACCAAAGAAGGAAAAATTCGTGAAACATTGAAAAACTACTTTGTCAAATGATGTTTAGTTTAAAAATTAAAATATCAATGTATTTCGAATAAGGTTTGCTTTTTTTTTCTTTATTCGAAACTGATTTTATGAAACTATTTTTACGTCGGAAATACAGTCAGGTGGTTATAAGACATAAGCAGTCATTTTATCACATTTTTATACACAATTAAGGGGAGAGAAAGACCTGATGACGGTTGGAGATTATAGCGACCGAAAAATACATATGTAGTAGTTACCTCCACTAATTCGGTATACTTAAGGTTTAAATGAATTTTACTAAATGAAAAACATTTCTTGAAGCTTTCATTAATTGAAAGCTAAAGGATTAAATTTACTATTTCTAGTAAGCAAAATACTGTCGTGTATTTCAGACAAAAATTCTATTGGTTGAAGTCGATTAATTTTTGGTGGGCTAAAAATAGCTGATTAGTGCCCCTACTTTAGCCATCTATCATCACAGTGAATTTTTCTTTATTAAAAAAAAATCTTCCAAAAATAAAATATACTTGTCTGAAAGTTTAAGGAAGATTAGCTGATTTTAAAAGTAAAGCAACTTTAGTTTTAGAAAGTCAAAAAATAAGGGGAAGCTACTCTTTAAAGTATGAATTATAAAAATTGTATTAAGTTGTGTGTAAAAGTTCCCAGCGCTGTTTCTTCTATGTGCCATGTCTTTTCAAGACATTGGTAATCATGGCTCTCCACATTTTCCTGTATTTTGTAACTCTGAACTGAGTAATTTTATCTTTTTGCTATCTAGCCTAAATTCTGTTCTGCACAACCTTGTTGGGTAGGTTATGTTCTGTTTTCCTTTGCTTCTCTTGCTTTCAATACTGTGAGTGACAAATTTTCCAAACCCTCTTTCCTCAAATTATGCATTAGAAATTTCAACTTCTTGATAAGTATGCGTCCTTTTTTTGTTTCCATTTTCTCTAAAACTTCATTATTGCTCACATGTTCAGTCCATGATGTTCTCAGCATCCTTCTGTAGAATCACATTTCTGTTGTTTCAAGTCTCTTCTCTATCTGTGAGGACATTGTCTAGCATTCATTACCATATAGAACGATCAGTATTGCATAACAGTTCAATACTCTTTTCTTTGTTTCTAATGAAATTTTCCTGTTTCTTAATACTTTGATTTTGGAAAGCATCTTTCTCTATCTC
Organism: Acanthosepion pharaonis; assembly: GCA_903632075.3. Classification (NCBI taxonomy): domain Eukaryota; kingdom Metazoa; phylum Mollusca; class Cephalopoda; order Sepiida; family Sepiidae; genus Acanthosepion; species Acanthosepion pharaonis. The sequence goes on along the minus strand of CAHIKZ030000307.1, from coordinate 1,112 downwards.
AATGTCCTTTTGGATTTTTGGTGGTGTATTTTCCATTCTGTTAAAATTCTTCTCTGATATTTAAATTTTTGTACTTTATACAATTTGTCATCTTGTAATTCATGTTTAGTGCTTTTTTTCTCACTTTACTTCACTATCTTTTGTAGGTGTCCCTGTAGTTTCTTTTCTGTGTCTACTGTCATCACAGTGTCATCTGCATATCTTATGTTGCTAAACCTGTTAGGGTCCCAGCTATAGCCAAACTGGGGTCAAAACACTATGAAACTATAATATATTTTATAGTAAAAATTACCAGCAATACGTTTTTTCTAAGTAAAAAAATTTACAAGCAATACATTTCTGTAAAATAAATTACTAATGCTCCCAAGAAAATTAAATTTCAGCTTTAAATGTCCTATAAGGAGTTGATATGCCACTAAACAAAGAAAGATGTTCAGATTGTAGCTACCACAGTGCACTTAATTTGAAAACTACACTGAAAACCAGATTTTTAATTGACCTTGTTACATTTTAAATTCTTTAAAATTGAGTTTTTGGGAATTAAAATTATTTAGCTATAACCAACTGAAAATGTGCTGTTAGTATAATGGATATTAGTGCAGAAACATGGAGTTCAAATTCTGGGCTGTTTCATTTTGTTCACTTTTGCATTAATGCCTTTGGGAAAGGCATGAATCTATCTCTTCTCCCCTATCTATTGGTTAAATAGTAGACCTGTGTCCCTAGCCTTGAATGACAACCAGACAAAGGAGGAAAACTCTGAATTCAAAACAGTGAAGAAGGCAATGAGGAAACTACTCCAATATCTTTCCCAATAATGCATAACAATTCTCAGATAAAGAAAAGGAATCTGTGGTGAGTCATGATCACTTATGTTTGGAAGCATTTAACATAAAGAAAAATTTAGTTTTCCTTTAAGTATAATCAGATAAGGGGAAAACTGTCTTGTTTTTTTTTTAATAGTGTGAATCTTATTGATATGATAAGGCTTGGATAACTTTGACAATTAAGCAGATTTTAAGCATGAAGTAAAGTATTTTTTTTTTTTTTTCACCTTTCTCAAATTTTAAGTATGGAATAAAATAAAAAGAAAGAAATGGGTTTCAAATTGC
>CAHIKZ030000306.1:1012500-1067205 GCA_903632075.3 Acanthosepion pharaonis | reverse complement strand
TAAGAATTCTGCTTCAGGACTTGATTTTATTTTAGGTACCATATTTGCCTTTGCATAAGATGCGTATTTTTATTTTTAAATGTACTAGATTGATGACAAGGTCTTAACAACGCAAAGTCGAGTTGGCTCGATGTAACTGTAAGTTCTATGCTAACAGTTTCTTTTCTTGCACTTCTTGATTATGGAACTCTCTTCCGGCTCCATGCTTTCCAGCCAACTTTAATCTTTAAAAATTTAAATACAATGTATTTCTATTGTCGTTGTGATCACACTTTTTGTTCTTGCTCCTTAATCAAGTTTGTTTTCTAATTCTTCCACACTCAGTAACCTCTTGTGTCCGAGAGGCTTTATTGCCTTGCTCGGGGTGAAATCGATTAAAAAATGTATCAAGAAATTGCCCTATACCTGATACAGCCGTATTAAAGATGGGAGATGATAGGTAGGATAGAGCGTCGGATGAGCTGGAGACCGCTAGCTATAAAAATTGTTAGTAGTAATAAAGTCAAAACATTAAACTGTGTTACTACTAATAAAATACGGAAAACAAAACAAAACAAAACAACCAGAAATACGAAGTATGATATTCCTATATTTTATTTAATTCATACAGAGTTCAAACCGATGTCCAAAAATATGACCAAAAATATAAACAACACTGCCCTCGATCAGATCTTGAGCACGATATCTTGTGTCTTTACCATTCATATGGTTAAGAAAAAAAAAAAATGGCACTGCTGTACCATTAAATTTAAGCCAAATGTAACAGAATATGTGAAGATGTATATAGTAATAGGGCAGCTCTTCAGTATTTTGGTGAATCATCGACCAAGAAAATAAGGGATTGGCAGCAATAAATTGGCAAGTTTAATTTAGTTTCCTTCCAAGGTTAAAGTTACAATATAAGATTTCCTATTTTAATCCAGTCTGCTGTTACAATATTGTATTTGCAGGCACAGAATTACACACTTTCCCCTACAAGATCACTTGAAATATATTTCAATAAATAATTCAAGAAACATAATAAAAACGTTTTACACAAAATATCCTTGTAAAATAAGTGGGGGGGGGTCTTATATAAGGATTCGCATCATGCGAAGGCAAATACGATATTCAGAAACACAGACACAATGCCAGGTACTTCTACTTATGTGAAAGGTGCTGAGACTTTGGTAAATTCTTTCACAAATATGACACGTTGAGTGAATGAATGTCTGGAGAGTATTGTAAAACTTTTTTTGTTGTTGTTGTTTCTTTACATTCAGATGATAAATAAAAGACCAAATGATGCAAATGACAATAAAAGTTCTTGACTAAAAGGAAATTATTGACAGTAATTATGGGAGAAATATATATATATATATATATATATATATATATATATATACACACACACTCGACTCTCCCATCGAATTCGACGTATGAAGGTCAAGCAGATCAGTTGCTAAGAAACTGACAGCACGACAACAGCACATAAGATTTGATTATAGGGAAGGCTTCCAGTAGAATCATCCACACCTTTTGAAGGGCCAGAATACCGAGACCAGCACTATATGCCGCCAGGTCCCCAAAATGACCCCTCCGCAGGTTTTGTGAATTCAGAGTTCCTCCTCCTAGACCATATACAAAAAATATTAAAAAATTTACACTAATTTAAAATAGGGCTCAATACAATAGTAGAGCTATAATTCTTTATTATAAGGTATTACATTCGAACATAAACAGTTACATCAATGCATCCATGTTTCGATGCCTAGCATCTCCTCAGGCGATGGTAAGTAAAAGTTATTACAATTTTTAATATTTACTTGCTAATACCTCTTTTTCCGCGAAAAAAAAAGCAATTTAAAAAAGAAAAGACATGATATAGTTAACTCTAAAAAAATTTAAAAAAAGAAAGACAAAAGATATATTCTAAAAAAAAAAAAAATGAAGAAAAAGAAAGATGGATAAGAAATAGTCTTATAAAAAAAATGAGAAGAGCAAGAAGAAAGACAAGATATAACCTCTTCAAAGAAAAAAGGGAAGAGAGAAAGATAAAATAAAGATGATATAGAAATTTAAGAAAGCGAAAGAAAATATGTTGATAACGAGACAACCAATCAAAATCGTCTATGTTAGGTAAGATGCTGATACAAACTCAAATCCAACGTATACAAATAGTCTGCTGTAGACAAAATTAGATACAATTCAACGTCACACGAACGGTTGACACTGGCAGGAGAGGCAATATAATTTAACAATAATTATATAAGAGGTTCCAATAACTTTCACCAATTTCAAATATGAATTAAGTTTAAGCGTCTAATGATTTTTTCTTCTTTCATATTTAACAAGTATTTGGCAATTTCAACCATGGAAAGATTTACAAAGAACGTGTTAAAGTTTCAAGAGTTCAATTGGGAAAATTGTTCGTAAATTCAAACAGAGTCGGTGACAGATGTGAAAACACCCATTGTATGCTCGTTTACGCCGTTCAGCTGAAAACATTGCTGCAATGCACGAGAATGTTGCCGAAAATCCAGACACCTTTATTAGTCATCGAGCGCAGGAATTGAACCTCTCCACAACAGCGTTACATTGTTTCCAATTTCACTCTCTGTTGGTCGATTATGTTGACAAAAAAAATAAAAATCGAGAAATGCATTTCTGTTTGAACGTCCATTTTCATAATAGGCTTATTCATCTTTTCATGCTTGAAATTACCAAAGACTTGTTAAAAAGAAAAAAAAAAAGAAAAAAAAAAAGAAAGAAAAAAAAAGAAAGAAAGAAAAAAGAAAAAAAAAGAAAAAAAAAAGAAAGAAAGAAAAAAAAAGAAAGAAAGAAAAAAAAAAGAAAGAAAAAAAAGAAAGAAAGAAAAAAAAAAGAAAGAAAAAAAAAAAGAAAGAAAGAAAAAAGAAAGAAAAAAAAGAAAGAAAGAAAAAGAAAGTAAAAAAAAAGAAAGAAAGAAAAAAAAAAAGAAAGAAAAAAAAAAAAGAAAGAAAAAAGAAAGAAAAAAAGAAAAAAAGAAAGAAAAAAAGAAAAAAAGAAAGAAAAAAAGAAAAAAAGAAAGAAAAAAAGAAAAAAGAAAGAAAGAAAAAAAAAGAAAGAAAAAAAGAAAGAAAGAAAGAAAAAAAGAAAAAAGAAAGAAAGAAAAAAGAAAGAAAGGAAAGAAAGAAAGAAAGAAAAAAGAAAGAAAGAAATAATGAAGAAAAAAGAAAGAAAAAAAAGAAAGAAAAAAAAAAAAGAAAAAAAAAGAAAAAAGAAAAGAAAAAAAGGAAAAAAAAAAGAGAAGGAATAAAGAAAAAGAAAAGGAAAAAAAGAAAAAAAGAAAAAAGGAAAAGGAAAAGAAAAAAAAGAAAAAAAAGAAAAGAAAAAGAAAGAAAAGGAAAAAAGAAAGAAAAGGAAAAAAGAAAGAAAAGGAAAAAAGAAAGAAAAGGAAAAAAGAAAGAAAAGGAAAAAAGAAAGAAAAGGAAAAAAGAAAGAAAAAAAGAAAAGAAAAAAAAAAGAAAGAAAAGAAAAAAAAGAAAAGGAAAAGAAAGAAAAGGAAAAAGAAAGAAAAAGAAAAGAAAGAAAAAGAAAGAAAAGAAGAAAAAGAAAAAAAGGAAAAGAAAAGAAAAAAGAAAAAGAAAAAAAGGAAAAAAAAGAAAAAAAAGAAAAAAAAAAAAAAAAAGAAAAAAAAAGAAAAAAGATTAGACGTTTAAAAAAAAAGAAAAAGAAAAAAAGTCCAAAGAAAAAAAAAACTTTATAAAAGTATATAAATTAAAAAAAAAATTTAAAAAAAGGATATACATGCACACGTGTGTGTGTGTAATTAATACGCATATTAAGTAAAGTGCTTACAGCCAAAATAAGGTTGAAAAGAAACCGCTGCGTAAAGATACCCAAAAGTTAAATCAAAAAGAAAATGGCTAGTGATGGGTGACCGCTTAAGAATACCAAGTATTCTGAACTTGAATATGCGGGTAGTGTAAAGGGTTTACGGCCATATTATATTATAAACACCTTTTCTCGTATGACCATCGAAGTTAAGCAACGCCGAGCTTGATCAGTACCTAAATGAGTGACTAAGAGAGAATACCATGTGCTGTAAACTTGGATGTGCGGTTGGTGTAATGGATAACGGCTCGGAATTGTTAATCCGAGTGCAGTTCCGATTTCAGTTGGGTTCGTTATATTCATGTGCGCAAATACCCTTGGGAAAAGTATGGATCAACCTCTTCTCGCCCAAGCTACAGGTTAATTAGTAAGACTTGTATCACTAAATCGTTATTATATAAAAAAAAAAAAATTCTTAAATTCTAAGAATACTTCCAGTCTTTAAATAATCTGAATAAAAAAAAAAATCAATCAATTAATGTATGTAAATAATAAATAATAATATTAATAATAATAATAAGTGAATTAGTAGATAAGTAAATTAATATGCAAATATTTATATGCAAATTCGTACAGTATTTTGAGGGAAAAAAAGGATACCCCTAGAAAACTTTTTAACATAACTAGAAGAGAATTTTATTTTAAGTCTTATATTTTATATTTTTGCAACTTTAAATAAAAAGGTTAAATGGATTTTTTATTTTCTTAAATGATAAATTGCAACAGTTGTGATTATAATTAACATTCCTGGACCCCGTGAAGATTGAAAGGCTTGGAAAGAAAAAAGATGGAAACAAAGTATTGTAAACTAAAGTGAATTGTATTTAAGGCATTTAGAAACCAGGGTAGGGCTGGGTACTTCAGCTGGAGGCGGGAGGTGGGACTAATGTGGTTAAGAGTGGAAAGGGGAGAGACATGTGGAAATTCCATCCCAGCCCTGACATGTACGGAGAGAATAAGAGGGCAAGAGCATGTTGATGGTGGTGGTTGTTATGAGATTTCAGAATCAGTGATTAGATCCTTAACATCACATGAGGAGGTGAAAAAAACATGGGAGAGGGAAGCAGAATAGATACTAGATGATACGCGAGAGGGACAGACGAGAGACTGGGCGACGGGGAAGGAAACGGACGAGAGACTGGGCGACGGGGAAGGAAACGGACGAGAGACTGGGCGACGGGGAACGAAACGGACGAAACGAGAGAGATGGGCGACGGGGAACAAACGGAACGGACGAGAGACCGAGCGACGGGGAACGAAACGGACGAGAGACTGGGCGACGGGGAACGAAACGGACGAGAGACCGGGCGACGGGGAACGAAACGGACGAGAGACCGGGCGACGGGGAACGAAACGGACGAGAGACTATACAGATATGAGTCCAGATTATAGTGAGGGGGACAGATAAGCAACCAAATTAAAACGGACGAGAGATCCGATAATATGGGACAAGAGACCTGATAACATGTGGTGAAACAGACAAGCGACCAGATAACATGTGGTGAAACAGACAAGCGACCAGATGAAAACATACAAGTGACTAGCTAAAGGCGAGAGGATCCGACAAGCGCCTATATGATATGGGGTGAAACAGGCGAGGCCAGATGAAAAGAGACAAGCAACTGGAACAACAGGGAAAGTATCAGAAAAAAATCTTGATGAAAGTACACAAGAGTCCAAATGAGAGGGAAAGATTACACAAGAGAACAGATAAAACCAGGTGAAATCAGACAAACAACTAGACACTGCAAATGAAAACAGGCAGTGTAATGAGCAGGGCTTGAATCTATTTCAAAAATTTTGTTGGCATTAAATGACCCACTGAGGTTTGATATGCCATATAACAAAACAACCAATCAACCAACCAATATAATGCACCACTGACCAGCATATATAGATAAACGAGCCAAAACAGTACACGTGGTCTGAAGATTGCGTTTAACCATGACCTCAATACCCGATTTTATCATATATAAGTGTGTGGAGATTAATTTGTTGTATAGACATTTAGAAATAAATTATTAATTTTACAAATGGTGCTAAAATGACATAACACTACCTGAAGCTCGTTGACACAAACAAAGCCATTACATGCCTGAAATACTCACTTGACCAGGTCGTTGGAACGGAAATCGGTCGTTAAGCGAGGAATCTGCGCATTCTTGGTATTACACTTCCTTTATTAGACTCAAAACAATACATTTTCTATTTGCCCATAAAATATCTAATGTAAACATGTTCTCATCTTGTGTAAGTATCTTTGAAAATATCAATGCTTCGAAATTACCGTATTTGATGGAATATAAGGCGCACTTTTTTTTTTAAATATCTTAAAATTCCCCTGCGTCTTATATGCCATATGTAGGTTTACTATTTTTTTTTTGTTTCCACTGCGAAAACTGGGGTGCGTCCTATACATCCGTGCGTCTTATATACCATATGTAGGTTTACTAATTTTACTATTTTTTTTTTTTATTTGCCCTGCGGAAATTGGTGTGCGTCCTATACATCCATGCGTCTTATCTGCCGTCAAATACGTTAGCTATTCTGTGTCGCAGCGGTGGAGAGTTCTACCTAAAGAGAAGAAAGTCGAAATTTTACTAGTACTGTGTTTTCAAATGTAGCCGAATTCGCTACACTGCAGTTAAATGTAGTAACACTGTAATGAATACGATCACCAATTTCATACATCGATACAAAATTATGCAGTTCCTTAGCGTCTTAACAGACATGCGCACAAGAACTGTTGATGCCTGATATTAGACAACGTACTGTCGTCAAGGCAACCGAACAGTGCCGATCAGGAGGAAAAAAAACGTTACTATGGCGACTGCTTGGAAGTAGTTTCCAGTTTTCCAAGCAGAGTGGACCTGAGCGATAATGACTCTCTACTCATTCCACCGCGACTGTATGCGTCATTTATTATTTTATAGGCAGTGACAGAAACGTTAACAGGAGAGAGGAGGACGACGAGAGGGTGTCAGAAATCGCTTTCTTCGGAAGAGTAACCATTTTTGGTGTGTGCTTTCATCTCTAAGCGAATTGCTTCTCCAAACACCGTATCGGAGAATGTTAGTGACAGCCAATGCCGTGGACTGTCCGTAAGTGCCTCGCACTCTTACCACCGGTTCAGTTATTTCGAAGAACATAACTCTACTTTGTAGATGGTTTTTTGGGGTTTTTTTTTTTTTTTTCCTTTTTTCAAGGAAAAAGGCTATTTTGCAGGTCCCGGTAAAATAGACAAACATGCTTTTAAGCTTATTTTATCGGCCTCGGTAAAATAAACTCCCCCAGGCTATTTTGCCGGTAAATATTTTTTTTTATCTTCATCAGATTATTATAGACGTAAGTTATGTTTAGTTTACTTGTGTTCGTATTTAGTTTGTTTTGGGGTTCATTCCTTCCCCTCTCATTTTTCATCATAGATTTTTATATATAATTATTTATTATCATTAAATTTTTATGGCACGTGGCGCGTTTTGTAGGACCCCCTTGAGAGAATGCGGTATTACGGTGTATGGAGGATTGATTGGTGACGGACGAATTTTTATGGTGAATGGGCAAATTGTAATGAGTGAATGGGTCGTGAATCGGATTAGCTAGGTATAGGATAGTGAGTGACGACCAAGCTCAACACCTCCCCTTTTCGGCCTTGTGCCACAATTGTGCATGAAAACACAATAAATAACAATTATTGTAGACGTCTGTGTTGGAAAGCGATTGTACAGTGGCTTCGATACAGCATGGTTGTGGTCACTAACGTACTTTGTAATGACTAAGCTCTGTCCATCTTCAATTTCAGCAGGTATGGGCAGTCAACTTTGATTGTAGATTGGTTTGGTAGCTGGCCTCACCATGCACACAGGAGTACAACAGCTCATAGTACTTGATGTCAGGATGGAACTGGTGATTCGGCATTCGGAGCTGTACTAATTCTACTACTGCCTTTCCAAAACTGCACTGAGTTAGTGGATTGGTAAGTTCAGTTTTTGTTCTAGTACAGCAAATAAACACAAATTATCTCCAACACAGAATTCCTGAATAAATATTGTTATATAAATATATATAATATATTCTTACTTCTAAAACATTACTTATACTTACTGACAAAATGGCTTTGGTGTCTATTAAACAGGGAAAGGTAAAAATCGCCTTCGTGTCTGTCTATTAAACAGGGAAAGGCAAAAATCGCCTTCGTGTCTGTCTATTAAACAGGGAAAGGCAAAAATCGCCTTCGTGTCTGTCTATTAAACAGGGAAAGGCAAAAATCGCCTTCGTGTCTGTCTATTAAACAGGGAAAGGCAAAAATCGCCTTCGTGTCTGTCTATTTTACCGGGAACGGCAAAAATCGCCTTCGTGTGTCTATTTTACCGGGAACGGCAAAAATCGCCTTCGTGCCTATTTTACCGGGAACGGCAAAATAGCCTATTCGTTTTTAATGTTCCCCTTAATAGAGAAGCCACTCAATGTAGAGAGTGTTATCCGAACGCAAGAAGAGTAGGTAAGAAGTTCACTTTATCAGGATATGTATGACAGATTACGGTTAAATCTAGGTTTGAAGGGGTTATAATTGCAGTGATCGTGAAAACATCCTTCCCCACAAAGCTGCAGTTCTGGGAAAGGCGTGCTCGAGGTAAAAGAAAATAACACGGCGATATCAGGAGGAAGATGCACTCGTCACAATCGAAACTGTCATTCCCGTGTGCGCCTGTACAGCCATAACAGATAGCTAGGCCTTCATCAGCAGCTGAGGCATAACTCTTTGAGCGTAGATCCGTGGTCTTCCGAGACCGATGGATGCAACATACATAATTCAATAATACTAACTTTTGGTGATTTTCTTGAGTGTAATACGACCCTGTCTTTCTGAAGCTAAAAACAGAGAATAAATTACATCTTCGAGTATAATTCGACCCTGTGTTTCTGAACCTAAAGACATCTTCGATTCAAGAGGGTCTGAAAAAGTGACATGATGGACATGGACATCAAGACATCGCCGACGATCGCTCACACTGGAGACTAGATTTACACCGAGAACTTGAGCGAGGACAGAAGACATGGAGACTTGCCACCAGGGCAAAGCGTACTCGAAGGAAAGAAAACAACACATTGACATCGGGGAAGAGTGTCTTCACGTGCATTGGTTGCAATCGAGACTGTCACTCTCGTGTGGGTCTGTACAGCCATAACAGATAGCTACGCCTTCATCAGCAGCTGAGGCATAACTCTTTGGGCGCAGATCCATGGACTCTCAAGATCGACGGATGCCACATATATAATGAAATACGAAAGGAATAAGGATGATGAAAACTGGCATTTTGTTTTTACGGATTTGAGGATTTCTATTGATAAACTTCTGTTGTAATGAGAAACGCGACAACTGCGTGGAGAGAGTTATACATTGGAAACTGCTCAAATGAAGTGTCTGAGGAGAGGTTTTCGTAGACTCACGATCCACTTTAAAATCTTTGTTTGACACAGCATGACCATTATATAGATTATGTATGTGCCATAAAACCTTGTGATACAACCAAGAACAATCTCTTTCGATGGGACAACATGCTCGCCATTGGAACTCTCTCTCTCTCACGGCGTATACTTTCGACCGACAGTAACGCTAGCAGCAGTTCGACTGTCAAACGATCACTGTATTTACGTGACCCCATTCCACCGAGTCAGGTTGTGACACAAGGCCGGTTTTTAACGTGGGCACCCGAGTGTCTTCACTCGGGCCGCTGGTCTTAGCTTGTCAGAGTCAGTCCAAGCTAGTCGTAGCTGTGATACTACCAGCGCAGGGACGGATCCCTATGACCGGTAAGTATCAGAATGTATATACCACGAAAGAGAGAGAGAGATTTAAACACCGGGTATTCACTCTGTCTCCCCACTAAGACGAGTTGTGACACAAGGTATATTTTTTAAGGTGGGGACCCGTTCGCATACATCCAGGCCAGGAACAAAATTTGCCCGCAGCCCCCGCAACTGTCGGTTGCGCTGGCCTCGGTGCGAACATCGATCCCTCTCTCTGATGCAATGAGAGGGTGCGGCCTCAGACAGCTGTTCCCCAGGGCTGGGCACTTGTCAGTATAATTTTCCTCAGTTGAGACTGTCCTTTGACGGAGTCGCCCCTGAGTGCACTCTGCCCAAGGACAGAGACGAAACTGAGAGATGATAAATAGATATGTTACAAACTCCTCAAGAGAGGAATTTACACACTGACTGTCAAGCGATCACACACTGACTTCTACTGAATGCATCTTTTATACATCGCATAACATGCTGGACCACGTGATCTATACGCCTAAATACCCTAGTTCCAGCTTTTTTTCTCAAATGGAAATCCTGCATGCCAGAATACAACGAACTCTCTTTCAGTAACTGTCTATATTTCTGAGAGGAGGTATGTATTATGCACACTATTTACATTATTCGGACTATTGTCCTCATCTTTGTCGCCATATTTATTACAACGTTTATAAAGGGTTCAGTTTGACATTCCAACCACCTGAAGAAGACCGGAGCGTACAACGGCCGAAACGTTGTAATAAATATGGCGACAAAGATGAGGACAAAAGTCCGAATAATTTAACTAGTGAACTCTCTTTCATCAGGAATAAGGTAAGTTATGTTCACCATTTCCGCCATTCGTCTCCGGTTCTGGTTCGCTATGTCTGCCACAAACCTACACTCAATATACGAACATTGGAGATAAAATCAAAGACTGTAAGAACCGACATGACCATTATGTAAGAGTCAACGTACGATAAGTTATATTATTTGGATTGGTGACCGCTTTGGAATAGCAGGTACTGTAAGCATGGATGTGCGGCTGGTGTAATGGATAACTGCTCAAAATTGGAAATCGGAGAGCCGAGTTCCAATTCCAGCCTGGTTCGTTATATTCACTTACGCGCAAATATCATTGGGAAAAGTATGAATCTGCCTCTTCTCCCCCAGCTACGCGTTAATTAATAGAACTTGCATCCGTAAAAGTTATCTCAAAATAATTCTTACAATATAAAAGTATTTTCTCTTTAAATAACTTGTAAACATTGGTAAGGCATAAAAAAAAAACGAAACAAATCAATAATTAAATTATATTCAGAACCGGAACTTTGGCCACAGGATTAAAGAACTAGGAGTTATCCCACCCTTGGCAATTAAATATCCTCCAGGGGGTGAAGAAAGATATATTACATTCTGCCAAAGCCAAATAATAAGTTTTTGATTTTTTTTTTTTTTTTAATAATCAAAGAGAGGTTCAAACTTTTTGGTCCTGGGAGAATGTTCAGCTATAAATTGTTCAGCTGTATCATTTAAGAAAAATAATTCATCTTTAACTTTTGGCTGCACTGGATTTATTATGATCACGATGAACATTTCTTTTAAATGTAATGTCTATGCGTAAAGAAATGAGCTCGATGAGAAGACTGTGCCCGGACATGAAAACTTACCAACTGTAGCCTTGGTACGAAGTGAGACTTCGGAGAACGTCGTCTCACACCACTATGCCTTTCTCGCACTGTTACCCTACCCCTGTTGACTGTGAAAGGATGCAGTCGCTTACACAAAAATGTCAAGTTTGTGTCATCGCCTGAGTTTTGTGTTGAAAAGCATAAAATAAAAGCTTTTATGTCAACATCTTCTCACGTTCTTTTCCACACTCCATAAAATGACAAAATGTGGGAAAATTTATAGAAACAAAATTATATACCCTATTTTTCAGAAAAGCAAGGCACGACTTGCTAAGCCTCTTACCTTCAAAAATCCTTTAAGCTCTCCACAACTTCCTGTCTTATTACTCTAAATAAGTTCTGATCCCTTACCACGCCCTTTGCCCCTTGTCATCGTCGCAAAATGTTAAGTAGGTTACTCGCTATTTATCTCTGCTTCTCTTGCCTTTATGATGTCCTGTGACTATTAAATTTTCCAAGCCATCTTTCCTCACTAATTGTTCCCGAAATTCCAAAATCACTACAGAAACTTTTCTGCTTGTCAGCAGTATGGCTGATGTTAAACCCTGGGAGAGCAAAATTTTGCGGCTCACAATTTCCACTGACATGAAATAGAATGAATATATTGAATCAATGGCTAGGTCTACTATTTTTTTTTTTTTTTTTTACTGTACAAGGTCCGGGAACGACTCGAGGTAGAAGTTTATATAGTAATGACCCCGGAAAATGAAGATAGAAAATGACCCCTTTATATATATATATATATATATATATATATATATATATATATATATATATATATTAAGAAATGGACAAAATCCGACAATTTATTTTATTAAAGACATTTTTATGTTTAACGTTCTTTTTATAGATACAAGTATTTAAGTAAATGCTCTGTTTATAATAAACAGTATTAAATAACATTTACCGGCCTGAATGTCCGAGAAATTTTCATAGAAAATATTCGTCCTTTGACAAGTTCGAACCTGCATCCTATACGGAACCGTCATTTACGCTGACGTGCCTTACCAATCGGCCACAAAAGATCGTTCGATAGACAAGGTCGAATCCTTTGTGGCCGATTGGTAAGGCACGTCAGCGTAAATGACGGTTCCGTATAGGATGCAGGTTCGAATCCTGTCAAAGGACGAATATTTTCTATGAAAATTTCTCAGACATTCAGGCCGGTAAATGTTATTTAATACTGTTTATTATAAACAGAGCATTTACTTAAATACTTGTATCTATAAAAAGAATGTTAAACATAAAATATATATATATATATATATATATATATATATATATATATATATATATATATATATATATATATGGAACAAATCATATAGCCTAACGTGCCTAACCGATTGAGCCACAGAGGATCGTTCGGTTAGCAAGGTCGATTTTACTAATTTTAAACTACAAGCTTCCATGAATCTCATGTACATTCATATCTGCTCAATGCCTATCCAAATGTACACAAATGACGTCATACATTATAAAAAGAATGTATAAACATAAAAATGTCTTAAAATAATTGTCGGACTTTCTCCGTTTCATAATGTGTGACGTCATTTGTTTACATTTGGATAAGCATTGAGTAGATATGAATGTTTGTAGAGATTCATGGAAGATTGATTATATATATATATATATATATATATATATATATATATATATATATATATATATATATTCATTTTCATTAAATTATAGAGACAAGTGTTGCCTATTTATTTTATGTAAATTCTTTTCATAACGGCTTCCCTAATTAATACTTCTCGAAATCACTCCCGCGTGGTTATGTGACACGTCATGAGCTGCGGTGCGATTTTCGCTTCTAGCGTCTTATATGCACGTGTTTATCGTTTCTTGGAAATCATCCATGTAAACAATCATAGACTATCATCACTGTCTTCTCCGTATATTGCTTAATATATTGTACTGTAATTGACATCTTTGATAATGGCTTATGTAAGCCGAAAGCTTAGATTGGTTTAAAAAATATGGATCAATATTGTGATTTTCTTTCTTCGTTTAATGATAATGTTATGAAGCTTATCAGACGTTATGAAAAGAATTTACATAAAATAAATAGACAACACTTGTCTATATTATTTAATGAAACAATGCTGCCTAAATACATACACACAATATATATATATATATATATATATATATATATATATATATATATATATATATAATATACAATCTTCCATGAACTTTGAACTTTATTTAAATCCTTCTCGAGCTATTATTATCGTAAGCTATTATTAATTAATAATGAACATGTCATTTTCGTTTATGATCGATTTCATAGCAATTCTTCGATAGGTCTACTATTTTTTTTTTATTACTGTACTATGTCCGGGAACTATTAAAGGTAGAAGATTATATAGTAAGAGACAGTTTTATGCAGGTATGTGGGGAAGATAAGAGTTAACCCTAGATTTTAACAGGTTAACATTGTATCGATCGGGAAAACATCCTCTTCGGAGTTGGCTCCACTGAGCAATAGTTCGCGAGAAAAAGCTTAGATCTCACCAATGGAATACGAAAGGAATGAGGGTGGGTTGCTAGAATGTGCGTAGCATAGTAAGTCCTAGCCATGAAAGTTAGATATGATACAACTGGCAAGAAAGTGGGTTCACTGTGTCGGACTAGACAATTTTTCTCGTCAGAATTAATTTATTACTACAATTCGTCTGAGCATGGAATTCTACTGTCATATCCGACCTGATGCTATATACAGGGTGATGAAAAGTAACTCCCAATTTTTATCAGAATGTATATAGAGAAAAAGAGAGAGAGAAAGATAGAGAGAGAGAGAAAGATAGAGAGAGAGAGAAAGATAGAGAGAGAGAGAAAGATAGAGAGAGAGAGAAAGATAGAGAGAAAGAGTAAGAGAGAGAAAGAGTAAGAGAGAGAGAGAGTAAGAGAGAGAAAGAGTAAGAGAGAGAAAGAGTAAGAGAGAGAGAGAAAAATTTATACACTGGGTATTTACTCTGTCTCTCCACTAAAGACACAAGGTAATTTTTTTTTAAGGTGGGGACCCGAGTGCGTACATCCAGGCCGGGAACAAAAATTGCCCGCAGCCCTCACAACTGTCGGTTGCGCTGGATCGATGTTCTCTCTGATGCAATGAGAGGGTGCGGCCTCGTACAGCTTTTCCCCAGGGCTGGGTACCTCTAAGTATAATTTTCCTCAGTTGTGACTGTCCTTATAATCTATTTATTAACTATAATTTTTACAAGACATGGATATGAAGGGAAAGCGTTTAGCATGAGGTTTCATTTAAAATTTGATGTGAGCACCAAATTTTGGTACCAGCTTCTCGAACCACCCAGGAATCGCGTCAACTGATTCCACCAATAACTCTTGTGGTAAGGAAGACATAACTTCCTGTATTCGCCCCCTACAAGTTCTTCCAAAGTCTTGGTTTGGTATAATAGTCTTACCCCATTTAACCAACCCCAAAGAAAAAAGTCAGAGTGTTAAATCAGGACTCCTGGCTGGCCACTCATACATAAAATAAGGAGTTGCTTTTCAATTACTATATATATATATATATATATATATATATATATATATATATATATAAAAAAAAAAATTGTCCAAACTGTGTAACATAATTATCTATCCCACAAAATGTTTAATATCTAAGCAAAAAAAAAAAAAGCATTAAACTACTTGAGTTTTCTCTTTTCCAGGTTTTCAGATGAAGCGTTTAGCCATGTTGATACCAAAAATCGTAAAAATCACTGAAAAACCTTTTGAGTTATTCAGTTAGAAAGAATAGCTTAAAATTGTTTTGTGTCTTCCCAACTGAGTAATGGTCAGAGGGGAAAAAAGGTCGTTCAGGCCTTTAGTAATGGTACCAACATTCATACTCTGGCTTTCATCTTCAAAGTCCATTCAAGAACCATCAAGAGAATGGTGAATGATTAAAAAAAAAGAAAAAGAAAAAAGCGAACAGTAGAGAGGAAAACTGGATCATGAGGTTACAACAGCAAGAGGGATCATCATTTCAACTTAGAGCTAAAGAGATCTATTAGAAAAGATCCAACTCAATCCATGAGATGGTTGGCATGTGACAGAGGTGTTTCAGCTATGACAGACCAAAGAGCGGGGCTAAAAAAAAGTCTTGAAAATGAAATCGTACGTGAAACATGTGATGTACCTTGTTACTCAAAGACAGAAAATTAGGAGGTTAGAGAGGGTGAAGATCATCTTAAATAAGTTGGAAAATGATCCTGGAATATATATATATATATATATATATATATATATATATATATATATATATAAAAAACTTTATTTAAATCCTTCACGAGCTTCCGATCCTTAGCTATGATTAATTAAT
This sequence comes from Acanthosepion pharaonis, assembly GCA_903632075.3. Lineage (NCBI taxonomy): Eukaryota > Metazoa > Mollusca > Cephalopoda > Sepiida > Sepiidae > Acanthosepion > Acanthosepion pharaonis. Next base: position 1,051,530 of record CAHIKZ030000306.1, on the reverse strand, counting down.
GATGAACATGTCATTTTCGTTTATGATAGATTTCATCATGAATCTTCTGTTAAGCTTATAGAGTAATTATACATTATTATTGCTCAAAGGAGAGTCAAATAGTATTATGAAGACGTCGAAGAATTCAAGTAAGATATATTTAATCATTTCTAAGACAACGGATCAGAGCTTAATGTAACAATTGGATAATTTTGGTGTTACACGATTTGGACAATTTTGCTGTTGCACCCGGCATATATATGAAGAAATATAGTTTTAAGTTATGCTATATTTATGGGATAAAGTGCTCAATATCAGAGATAGAGCGTATGTAAATGTAAATATAAATATAAAAGTGAACATTGAAGCCAACACTCAGAGGCGACAGGCTGTTTCATGCTGTCGCCTCTGAGTGTTGACTTAATGTTCACTTTTATATATATATATATATATATATATATATATATATAGAGATATAGAGAGAGAGAGAGAGAGAGTGTGTGTGAGCGAGAGAGAGAAAAAATAAGTTGGAAATGTATTCTTGAATCATGGGGGAATAAGCTCCTTAATTCAAGCAAGGTTTCTCTCTTTTCAGCTATTAAGATAATTTTTTCTGCCACCACAAGGGATTTATCATAGTTTAAAAACAGTAAACTAGTTTTATAGACGATTAATTCAGGGTACTGGGTTCACTCCTCGCGAGGTGACTGATTACTATGACCGTGCACTGAATTAACCTACACGGAGCTAATTACTAACCCTACCAAATATCTGGGACAATTTATGAATAAAAATGGCGTCCCACATGCGTTTCGTAATGCATAACAGAGTGGATTAAACAAAGTATTGGCTAAAAAACATGTCTGGTATCCTGGCAGTTTTGAGTTCAATCCCTGGGCCTGGTAGTACTGGAAAGTATTTCTGGTTTAAAAGAATAAAACGAACAACAAATAGAAAGTAAAAATTTATTTGAAAGTTAAATTCATTTTTTAATGTATGATGGACTCTCCAGTCTTGTAAAAATTATAGCTAGACGGGAAAGTCCATCATACTTAAAATAGGGAGTTACAAGGCGATTGAAAAATGAAAAGTATCTCTCGAGATAACTGACAAAATTCGAAGAGTCTGTAATTTAATCAAGTCCACATTATACTGAGAAAGGTTACTGTAAATATTTTTGTCAAAAAAAACAAAACAAAACAAAAAACAAAAAAAAAAAAAAACAAAACAAAAAAACAAAAAAACAAAACAAAACAAAAAAACAAAAAAACAAAACAAAACAAAAAAACAAAAAAACAAAACAAAACAAAAAAACAAAACAAAAGTAATTATGTGCACACATTTACACTTTTTAAGTGCCAGCAGTGGAAATGTGTTTAATCACTGATTTACTAGGTAATAAAACTGACTTATTTCTCCACACCCGGCGTTCTGTTTTTTTTTACATGGAAAGATAATCATTACTAACAGTTTACATCGAGCAATGAAAAGGTTAAGCAAACTGTGATATGAAATGGAGAATCCAATTAGTATAGCACAAAAAAATAAAAAATGAAAAAAATAAAATAAAAAAAATAAAATAAAAAAATAAAATAAAAAAATAAATAAAAAATAAATGAAAATAAAAACGAACACTCACTCAGCATCCACCCATTCTTAACCACATTACACCTTGTGTGTGTGTGTGTGAATTTTTTTAAGGTGGGAGTGGGAGATTATCACTTGCTAAAATACAGGAGAACTGTTCATCAGCTCTTAAGGTTCTCCCCTTGATTCAAGCTAGGGATTGTAAAGTTTTCGTCTCACAAATTCCTAGTGTTTTTGTAGCACCTGCATTGTTTTGTTTTTTTTTTTTTTTTTTTTTTTTTGCGGGGGGGGGGTTAAACTAATTAAGCAAACTTTAAATTTTGAAAATCCCGATTCAAAAATGAAAAAATATATTTCAATGTCAACCCCCCTTTTTTTTTTACGTAATCGTTTCCACTATAATTAATTATGTCGACGTTACTGTGCCAACAACAGTGTCAAAAAAAAAAAAAAAAAAATATATATACAAAGAAAAGTTGTTTATCTGAGGTGGGGGGTATATCTTTAGAGAATCATGGGTAATTAATTTGAGTTTTTGGTAAGAAAAAAAAAACTTTAATTTTTTGTTTTGTTCTTGTTTTTTACGAAACAAACAAAAAATTCTAAAATGCTCGTTAAACATAACAGTCCTATTTTAATCAGCAGAGGTTACCTGCTTCCCTCTGTTCACACACTGGCAATATTTCCTCAGTTTTAAACGCATTAATGTAGTAAAATCATTTACAATTCATTTCTCTGATACAATATAACAATTATGTGAGTAATGTTTACATACAGACCCCCGAGAATCGTTTTTCCCCAGATTTTGAATGCATTCTTACAGTAAAATCATTTCCATACATATGATAGTCCTGTTCTATCATTAATACTTCTATTCATTCCTAACCACTGACAATCCCTTCCTGATCACCTACAGAGATATCGTTTTGCTGACTTGTTGAAACATTCTTTTTCTCACTATCCAAAAGTTAGGTTTTGCAGAAAAAGGAGTAGCCGTAATGTCCGTGGGCAGAAATAATAATAATAATAAAAAATTAAAAAGAATAAAAATAAAAATTCTACCAATCCCTAATCATGATTCAAATGTAAATTTTTCCCTTCACATTTTGTCGGAAACTATTGTGAATTTTTGACGGATTTGTTTCATAGCTTCTATGTGCGTGTACATTTGTGGGTGATCACTGCTCTCCACAACTTTCTATCCTTTGTAGCTCTTAGTAATATTTGTGTTTTCATCATCCCTTTTAGTCCTCCATCCATTTACAGACGCTTGTTTCCTTTTGTCTCTGTTCGATATGCCTTGTGAGTGTCAAATTCTCCAAGTCCTCTTTTCTCATTACGTATCCTAGACTTTTCAACTTTGTGATTTGAAATATTTGTTAAATTTTCGAAACCTGTTCTTTTTCAGTAATACTTTATAAACGTTCTTTCTCGTTATAACTTTTTGAAAACTTCCTCTTTACTCACATGCTTAGTCCATGGTATTCTCAACATCCTTTTGTAGAAGCACATTTTTCTTGTCTCGAGTCTCGTTTTGTGAGGATATTGTCCAGCATCCATTGCTATATAAGAGGACCGATATTACATAGTTCAGTGCTGTTTTCTTTGTTTCTAACAACATTTTCCTGTTAACATCTTGTTCAGTTACGGGAAGGCAACTTTCGCTATCCCAATCCGACTTCGGATTTCGATGTCACATTTTCCATTAAAACACTTCAAAGATATTTACATATTCGTAGTTGCTTTGATTTCGACATCTCCAATCCGTAGTTTGTATCTTGGATTGTTCCTCTTACTAACAACCACACATTTTTGTCTTACAATTCATAGTTAGTCCTTTCTTATCCTTTTCCTTTATTACCTTCTCTAACGAAATATTCCAATTCATCATGGCTGTTAGAAGTCAAGACACAAAGTCTTTCTCTACTCGTGCTCAAGTGATTTATCTCCTTTCTTTTTCAATGACCAAAAAAGAGCCGAGAAAATTTATACAGTTTAAAATACCATTCTCTTCAAGACTGTCAGACTGGCTACGCGATTAACATCTGGTCACCCATCTGTCAGAGACCTTGCTCAATTATACTTAACCTTTATAGCAGAATTCAGTTCAGTTTCTTTTAATCATTTCACCCTGAGCAAGGCGATAATGCCACTAAGACGCAATGAGCTTACTGGGGGTGGAAGAGAATCAGTAGACTTTAGTGAGGAGACAGGACAATAAAAGAACGACAGTAAGGAATGTGGAAGATGGTGACTAACGTTGCATTTAATTTTTTGAAGATCATAAGCGGCAGTGAAACAGGAAATCGGAACATTTTTTTTTTAATTTTTACTAATGTTCACTCCATACTAATGTTCACTCCAAGCCCCAAGAGCCACTCAAGATAGAGGATTAATATGGGGACTTATATCAGCGTAGGCAAGAACAAACGTTAGCAGTACAGAGCTGGAGCAAAGTTTAGAAGGAACCGGAAACCCAATCCTAAACAGGAAACAAGGGATAAACTTCTACTCCTGTTTAAGAAACAGGGAAGGAGTATGAACTGGACGATAGGCGAATCTATATACTCCTATTGATGGATGAGAGAAAAAAAATTAAATAAATAGATAATAAAATTTCAGGGTTCAGGCACAGACGTTAGGAGTACAAAGATTAAGCAGACTTGAGAAGAACCAGAAAATCCAATTCTAAACAGGAAATGTCAAAAGTAAAACGATGATACATAGTAACCAATCTAGTAGGATATTAAAATCCATGCGGTCAAGGTACAAAGAAGAGAGAGAATTCAAACAACTCAAATGAAAAGATTTCTAGAAAAGGCAGAGGGAAGCCACATCACGGCGATAGGAAAATGACTGAAGTCGAGATGTCTGGTCAGGACCGATAACATTACAGAGCCTTCTTTGGTTATTATCGAATATCTCGAGATATATAACCAAAGAATCAGATCAGATAAGGTGATTTTCTAAACGTAGTTTAGTGTGGCACAAGGCGGAAAGTATGGAGCACCCAGTTGTATCTCCTTGGAAAGGCAAGCCAGCTAACCTACCTCATTTATAGGAGAACACCTAATGCAGCAGGTGCGTAGGTCCACTTTGCTGGAATGGACCTGCCCAACACCTTTGCATGAGTGGACTCTATTCACCCATATATCTCTCTATTAAATGACTCGGGGATGCATTTCAGTTTGAAGTAACTACACCAGTCTACTTGTGTGTCATTCTACACCAGTGAGGGTCGAACTCACTATTCGGTCGTAAGTGATCTAGCGAGACAAGCTTACTAACACTTACACCATGTTGAAGTGCCCAAAAATGATTTTCTATGCGTATCTTAGACGTGATATAAGGACGAAAGCGTTGAGCACCTAGTAAGCAACGAACACACCAGACCAAATATGGCAGCCATATTCAATGTCCGAATGAATGATAGATTTATAAACGTGCAAGATGGTAAACCAACCTTCTTAGCGGCAGACCTAGTAACTGATTCAGTATAATCGCTCTACTTAAAAAAATTAAATACGGTCAGCACATTATGGCCATGTTCCGAATTGATATTATCGAGAATTAGCTGAAGAAAAGAAAACACTTGTATGATAGTAGGAAAAAATATATATATATATATATATATATATATATATATATATATATATATATATATATATATATATATATAGAGAGAGAGAGAGAGAGAGAGAGAGAGAGATACAGAAGAAGACCCGGACCAGATATGGCAGCCATATTCAAAGCACGGATGAATGGTAGATTTATAAATGTGCAAGATGGATTCTGACGTGAAGAACTGTCTGGTACGCTAGGGTGAACAAACTTCCTTAGCAACAAACCTAGCAACTGATTCAGGAGGTGAGCATCAGCCATGCTGATAGAGGGCAAATAAGTTCTCACGCAGATATTTTATCAGGGTAGGTTTTCCCTCAGGGTATAGTGGTCACCATCAATAGAAGTTGAATACCTGCGATTTCAATTATCTCAGGTTAATTTGGGGCAAGTTATAGCACTTGACGCTTTTATCTTAACCTTCATTTACAGATTTAGACTGTTTTGAAAGTACTGTCAAAAAAAGAAAAAAAAACTAAAATAAAAAAATATTAGTTTAATACAATGATTGAGAATTGTGCAGAATTTTAGGACCCCATGAAAAAAAAAAAGATTATACTACTTAGAACAGCAAATGTTTGTGAATAAATAATAAATCAAAATACAGAACCTATTTAGAGAAAGGAGAGCTGTAGAAGTTGGATCTCATTAGAAACAATATTTATCTTAAGTCTCATGACCATTATAGAGCAGTCAATGTGTCATACAAGAAAAACACATTCAGAATCAGAACCTTGGAGATGTAACTAAAGACTAGGAGAATTTTGATTAAAATGCCATACATGACCATTATATAGCAATCAATGTACCATAAACCACATTCAGAATCAGAACATTGAAAAATAGACTTAAAATCGAGAATTTAAAAATCGTTATTTGGCACTAAATGACCATTATATAAGAGCCAATGTGTCTTAAAACCACATTCAGAATCAAGACCACGGATATGCTATTAAAGACTATAATAATCTATTTAAAATCATTGTATGGCACTACATGACCATTATAAATTAAGCAATGTGCAGTAAAAACATTCATAATCAGGACCGTGAATATGATATTAAAGTCTATGAGAATCTTTAAAATCCTTGTCTGACACTACATGACCACTATAGAGTAAGACATGTGTCGTAAAACTACCTTCAGCTTAGAGATTTAATTATAAATATTTACTGAAAAATGTTTGTTATATAGCAAAGGATGGACCAGAAAATGCTAACTGTAGGTGTTTATGTGCAATGATACGCACACAACGTGGGTATATGTTAAAAAGATTACTTGAAGTGTAAATTGTCAAGGTGTATATGACCACGATATCGGAACTTGGTGTGCCAAAGTGTCATCTTAATCTTTACTCTTAAGCAACTAGTTCAGCACACGTTACTTCACTAGTGGCAAGGTGATCAAATTTCAAATCTAAATGGTTTGTCAATTCAAAATATCATATTTATTGGAGAAATATATTGAGTTTATACAGAGGAATCAAAAATAACTTAATTTTCCGGTTACCTTGTTTTATTTTTATTGATTCGTTTTTTTTACGGCTTATCAACCCTTTGTAGATTATTTAAAGCCTGAAAATATTTTTAGATTACACGAATTAGAGGTGAGGAGATAATAATGATTTAGCGATACGTCTTACTAACTAACCCATAGGTGGGGGAGAAGTGAATTCATACCTTTTCTAAAGATATTTGCATGTAAGTGAATATAACGAACCCAACGGGAATTGGAACTCGGCTCTCCGATTAAAATTCGGAGTTGTTATCTATTACACCACCCACACATTCAAGCTGACAACACTTGGTATTTCCAAGCAGTCACCCATCTAGGTATTGGCCAGGCTCGACGTTGCTTAACTTCGGTGATTGTACGGAACCTATGTTTCGACGTGATATGGCCCTAAACCTGTTACTTTGACGTTGTTGCCAGGCAGAAAGTGAAATTAGTCTGAGAAGCATTTCAGTGAAATTGTGTGTGTATGTACGGTTGCCTATAGATATTTTAATTCATCCTACACGCAAACCGCTAGTAGCCCGTCGACAATGGCAACACCAGCGGTCCTCTGGTGGCAGACACCGGTGGGCTTCTAGGAGTCCGCCAGTGGTAACATTACCGAAACGAACACGCCGGCGGCCTGGCAGCGGTAAACGCTAGTGGCATGCCACCCAGTGGTAGACTGGTGGCTTGTGTATATAGTGCAATGACACGCCTATAATAAATCAAATCATCTTTAAAAATGAAAATCTATTTGTTACTGAATAATTTCCCGTAAATTTATCTATATTTCTGAGATGAGCTATCGTAACTATTTACACTATTCGGACTTTTTTTTCCTCATCTTTATTGCCATATTCACAATGTTTCGGCTGTAGTACGCCCTGGTCTTCTTCAGATGATATACGTTGGAAGGCATGGTATGTAGAATTAGAACAATCTATCTCCGTAGACCAAATAAAAGGTTCGGTTCGAAATTCCAACATATATCACCTGAAGAAGGCCGGAGCGTACAACGGCCGAAATGTCGTGGATATGGCAATAAAGATGAGGTTAACAGTCCTAACAATGTAAATCGTGTAAATTTTAGATCAGTTCAATAAAATATTATAATTATCTTAATTTTTAGAGTTAAAAAAAATAACTTTTTTCAGAGTCTCAAACTTTGATTTTATTGCTCAGATGAAGGTATGGGTTGTCCAGACCGAGTTGGAGAATGTATTACTCAAATGTTTTATTTTAAGTTCAGTAAAATTGTGTGGGCATCTGTTCACGTTAAATTTCAGGAGGACATATCAGTCACTACCGCACAGACGAATATACATTGTATGCGTACAAAAAAAAAAAAAAAAAAAAAAAAAAAAAAAAACACGGAGACAGTACGGGAGAGACAGAGAATCAGTTCTTTTAATATATAGATTCTCCTATCACCCACCCAAATGGTAATGAAACTTGACTACTTGACTGTGAAACAGCTTTTAAGGTTTTGATGATTGCCTCTTAGAAAAATTAGTACGAAGAAAGAAAAATATAATATACATGTCGACACGAAGAAGAAAGAAAAATATAAATATGTCTACTACACGAAGAAGAAAGAAAAATATATACGTCTCTCAGAAGGTGATGGAGTCCAATGAGACCAGATTCTCTCTTTCAAAGTCCAGAGAGATGTTGGTACTTTCCCAGGTCAAGTTGTGTAGAGGAATGGTTTGAGTAGGTAAAGAGGAGGCTATCAGGATCTTTTTTCATATGTTTTGCAGTTAACAAATCAGTGCGTTTACTTGTGTCAACAATCAAGTCGAATGGGGAGGGCGGAGTTAAGTAGGTACTAACCAAAAACAAGTCCCACAGGTAGCAGTAGGCACCTACACCCCATCCACGACCGTCTCAGACCAATTTTTCATTTTTCACTTGACCCCTCCCCACGAAAGGTCAAGTGATTAAAAAAAAAAAAAAAGGAAAAAAATTTTCTAAGGACATAAGCTATTTGTCTATTCACTGACAAGACTATTTTTAATCATTTCACCCCAAGCAAGGTAATGAAGCCACTAAGATCTAAGAAGCAATGGGTTACCGAGTGTGAGAGAATGAGACAAAAACATTAAGGAGAGAGAACAATTGTGAAGACAATTGACGTAACATTTAAATTTATGAAGATCAAACTTGACTGGAAAGGAGGAAGCCGGAAAAGAATTCCACAAACGAGAAATGCGAGAATAACAATGCTTTTTTCCAGATACAAGTCTTACTATTTAACCCATAGCTGGAGAATGATTCATACTTTTCCCATGGTTACTTGCATTTTAACGGACCCGACTGGTGAAAGAGAAGACTCATACTAGACCAATGCACGAAGAAATATATTCTGGGAGATTGGCGGAATTCTAAGAAAGCCGTTTAATATATTCATCATAGTAGTAAATGCACCAACACTACAAAACAACGAGATAGATAAGTTTTACAGCACACTAGTGAATGCCAAGACTGAATGCAAATCGCCGGAAATTACTATCATGAGAGATTTAAATGCTAAAATAGAAAAGGAACGAGACGGTGAAACATTTGGTAAGTACAGAGAAAATGTGTTTACAAGACAATATACTTCTGAATGATCCAATTTGCAAAGAGGTGAATACTGACAAAGCTAAAAGCAGATATAATAACTTGGGTGAGATTGGGAGTTAATAGTGAGCGGTAATATTCTTAGGAACCTGATAACCCTCAAATTATTGACGGCTCGGAGAGTTTCAACAATCGAAACGAAAGTATTCACCTTTTCAACGTTTACGAACGTCAAGAAAAAAAAAGTAGGTCTCTCAATTAATAAGGTTTAGGAATAAAAACCTGCAAATCTGAATCCATAGAAAAATGCAGGTATTTTTGCGCACTACTTAAATTGACTGGTCCGTTCGTAAGGAAAAGAGTGGAAGAAAAAGAAAAAAAAAAGGAAAGAAAAAGAAAGAAAAAAGGAAAGAGAGAAAACAGAAAAGGACAAAAGAAAAAAAGGAGAAAGAAAAAAGTAACGAAAAAAGAAGAGGAGACAAAAGAAAAAAAAAGGACAGAAAAAAGAGAAGGAAACAGTAAGGAGAAAAAGAGTAAAAAAAAGAAAAAGAGTAAAAAAAAGAAAAAGAGTAAAAAAAAGAAAAAGAGAAAAAAGGAGAAAAAAGAAAAAAGGAGAAAAAAGAAAAAAGGAGAAAAAAGAAAAAAGGAGAAAAAAAGAGGAGAAAAAGGAGAAAAAGAATAGAGAGGAGAAAGAGAAAAAAGAGGGGAGAAAGTAAAAAAAGAGGAGAAAGAGGAAAGTGAGGAGAAAGAGAAAAAAAGAGGAGAAAGAGGAAAGTGAGGAGAAAGAGAAAAAAAGAGGAGAAAGAGGAAAGTGAGGAGAAAGAGAAAAAAAGAGGAGAAAGAGGAAAGTGAGGAAAAGAGAAAAAAGAGGAAAAGAGGAAAAAGAGGAGAAAGAGGAAAAAAGAGAGAGAGAGGAAAGTGAGGAGAAAGAAAAAAAAGAGAGAGAAAAAAGAGGAGAGAAAAAAAGAGGAGAGAAAAAAAAGGAGAGAGAAAAAAGAGGAGAGAAAAAAAAGGAGAGAAAAAAGAGGAGAAAAAAAAAGAGGAAAAAGAGAAAAAAGAGAAAGAAAAAAAAGAGGAGAAAAAAGAGGAAAGAGAAAAAAAGAGGAGAAAAGAGGTGAAAAAAGAGGAAAAAAAGAAAAAAGAGGAGAAAAAGAAAAGAGAGGAGAAAGAGAGGAGAAAGAGAAAAAAGAGGAGAAAAAGAGGAAAACAAAAAAGAAAAGGAAAAAAAAAAAGAAAAAAATCGAGTGTCAATATGAGGCAAAAACTTGACCCACGTCAGCATCAAAATCGAGTCCTTCACCACTACCAATACCACCATCATCATCACCGCCTTCACTGAAGAGGAACTAGAACAGACCTTGATGACCTTATAATTGATTGGCTGTCTGGTAGCACTTGGTGGGTAGGTCTTGTTCAATGCTACCATTGCAAAAGTATAGAAGGAGCGAGGGACAAATTTATTGAACTTATAAAATTTTGAAAAAAATAATGGTCACGAAAATTGTTCCATACGAGAAAATATTGTCCGCGGGCCACATGTTTGTGACGCCTGTTTTATAAGATTGGAAGCCTCACTCATCAATCACCCCTCATAAATTTGAAGCAAATTTGCTTCATTTTCATCATACGATCTAGTCTATAACTCGTTTTACAGGATTGAGTACCTTACCGCACTTTTGTCATTGTGGTTAATATCAGGTTGTCAACTTTGTTGCAATCAATATTTCAGCTGTTCTATAAGTTTGTAAATTTTAGCGGCATATTGTTGAGAAAATTGGATTCCATTGATGCTTCTTTTATATGTTTCCTGTCCGTTATATATATATATATATATATATATATATATATATATATATATATATATACAAAAACATACATACATACATACATACTATGCCTTCTACATATTATTATATAATATACCTATACATGAGTAACAGTACAACTTACGAGAATTTAACGTATTTTTCAAGCCAACAGAACTTCCACCAAAAAGCACTTAGTAGATAACTGGAGCAATAATCACCAATAAAACAAATAAAGTTCATCAGATATATGATTGACCGACTCAAGAGTTTCGTCTCTAAACGCCCATCAGAGCCAAACGTTAAATAGAACTATTAAAATTATCAGATCTCATAATTAGCTTGCGGAATTAACATTATTATAACTTTCATATATATTTTAAAAAATTGAAATTTCTAAATTTATATGTTGCTACGATAAGTGGTAAGCATTTTAAGTTTATGATTAGTGTTTTTTTCCGAGAAGAATAAATAAGAAATTTCACGGTTTTTAAATCAAGAGGAACGGTTGCACGAATACGTGTACCTGCTAAAAGGAATGTTTGGCGTATTAATATAGAATTTAAAAAAAAAAAAAAAAAAAAAAAAAGAGTCCATTACAGTGAGTCCCCGCCTATTCGCGTTTCAGCATTCGCGGCTTCACAGATTCGCGGATTTTTCTTTAGAACATGTTATTCGCGAAAACCCCGAATATTCTAGTGTTTTTCTGAAGAGCATATGTACAAATTTTTTTGCTGAAACTCCCTCGATTCGCATATTTTTTCCATAGAACATAGTTAAAACATTCTTGTATTATTTTTCTGTTATTTAAGTGACTTAAACATATAACAGTTCATTTTTATGGTAAAAATTGGCAAAATTATACTTCATTGTAAAAAACAAACATAAAAACATGTGTAGTGCTTGGGCTTTGTTCTGCGGTCTTAAAAATGGCTAAGTCTAGTGACATCATCACAGTTCTGTTTTTAGAAAATGTTTTAAACTTTATATTTTATGTCTTGTTACACATATTTTATACAGTATTTTCAATGGGTGTATCGATCTATGAATAATTAAAAACGGTTATCGTATGTATGAAAGAAAATTTATGCTAAGTGTATGGTCACCAATACTATTTTTCAAAAATGTTTTTAAGAGGGATGACAGTTTAAGGCATAAGGGGTTTTAACAATCAAAATAGGTACTTATAAGCACTTTTAGGTGGGGTTTACAAGTATTCGCGGATTCTACCTATTCGTGGCAGGTTCTGGTCCCTAAACCCCCGCGAATACGAGAGACTCACTGTATTTTTAAAGTTGTTACGTTTCGGATACGAATATATATATATCAGGGCTGTACGGACAAATTTACCTGTAGTTGACCTTTGACAACTAAATATTTTTGTTTACTAGCCAAATCCATGTAATGTTATTTCACTCTAATGTTATGAATAAAACAATTCCAGGTGATGTTTTGTTTTATTTTCTATTTCTCTAAGACAATACAGACGAAATTTATGGGAGGAAATTTAGAAATTTCAAGAACAATTACATTCAGTGGTACTGTTACCTGGCAAATATCACTTAGAATAATTCAGTCAACTGGCAAATACATGTTTGAAGATGTCATTAGTTTCAATATTAGTTACTAAACTTGAAACAACAACCTCATAAAGACATTACATTCACTTCAATTGTTGCCTGGAAAACTTTGAAAGGTGTCATTTAGAAATATTCAATAAACTTACTGACAAAATTTAAATGCAAATTTGAAGTCTTCAAGATCTCATGAGTTTCAATATTACTAAACAACCTCAAACAAAAAGGTCATAACAACCTCAAACAAAAAGATCATAAATACATTATATTGAGTCTAGAAACTGTAGAACTGTTTACAGTTACCTGGCAAATATCACTCAGGATAATTCAGTCAACTGACAAATGCAAGTTTGAAGATCGCATCAGTTTCAATATTATTAAACTTGAAACAACAACAGCCACCTCATAAAAACATTACATTCACTTCAACTGTTACCTGGCAAATATTTAGAAATATTCAGTCATGATTTGCAGTTATTGTAACGCTCTTAACAGGTTTTTACCTTATTTTCAATTTCCCTATAAGGTTGGTAAATGTCACTCATAAATATTAACTATAGTAATGCTGATCTAAAATCTTAAAGTGGGACTGGAAAGGGAAATGTCCAGATGGTCTGGCAAACACATACTGTGTCTTTGTGTTACCGACATTGAACTTATTTCTGTTTCAAACTGAAATTTTATCTTTTAAAATTTATAACTCCATTTGCCCAATATTGAATTGCATTTACCTTTTTATTCCAATTTCAAGTCCCACTTTAACACTTGCTCAATTTGAATTGTCAAATCAATAGCTTGTGACTAAATCTTTGTTTTCAAACAGTACTGCTTTGTCCTTACACTTTCGATCAACATACACAATGTTAGCTGGCCAGTCACACAGTCACCCCCCAGCAATCCTTCTCCTGCTGTTTGCCATCCACATGTCAATGGATTTCTCTGGGTTAAATTCAGCCAGATCTGAACCTTCAGAAGAAAGCAAGATTAAGTCTGACAGTCTCTGTAAAGACAAGCTGCTCCGTATGTCGCCCTTTAGTCTCTTCTGTACAGAAAAGGCTCTCTCACAGTCTGCGGAGCTGATTGGAAGAGTGAGCATTATTCTCACAAGATGAAGTACATTGCAGAAGTCAGTCTTGTATGGGTCCTTGGTCAGTAGGATTTGCCACAGATCAGAATAAGACTTGTCCCTGAAAGTATTTGCAACAAAGAATTTCATGTGTCTCCATTCCGTCTGAAAAACTTCCATATTGCATCCTGCAGCCACAAGAGGTTTTCCAAACCAGTCACAAATAATTATTTCATGATTTCCAAAATGGACAAGTTCCCTTTTGCATTCTGGCCATGTGTCATGATTGAACACCTTAATGAAACTTTTCACCACACCTTGAGCATCTACACTTGTATTTTTTCCCAACAGATTTTGAAACCTTGACTAGTTCTTTGATTGTGATGCCAACTGTAGACTCAATGTGCTTCTTTAGTTTTTCTTTGGCCTCATAAACAGGACTCCCAGTCATTTCAACTCCTTGAAATTTGGGATTACCCTGCAAATTTTCAGACTGTTGTTCTTCAATACACAGGATAAACTTTTCATACATTCCACCAGGAATGTATTCCTCCTTCATACTTGAAACAGTTTCCATACAATCCTTAATTGGTGCAACTGCTACAGGAAGAATCAGATTTTTTGTCTGTAGTTTTAGACTGAGCAAAGCTAGCTTGCCAAATAGATCGGATACGAAATGGCAAAATGCAGTGAATACAAGATCCTTCAATTGCTTGTTTATTTTCTTAGCTCTACCAGCAATGTCTGCATTTGATGATGTTGCTGCAAGATTTTTCATATGAGTGTAGACTGCTGTGTATTGACCATGATCCTCAGCCAAATGACCATCTTTCTTTCCTCGGAGAAAGACTCATTGCCCTGTCTACATGGGGAATCCATCTGGTACCCTTCACTGGCGCTGGGGAGTAGATTCTTGCTTCAAGTTCTTCTCCAATGATCTTGAGTTCGCTCTTGCTCTTTGGACTGAAGTGGTAAGTCTTCCATATCAAATGTAGACAGTCATTGACAGACTGCATCATAGGAGTCTGTTTTTGTAGTTTCAATAGGGCTAATTCAAGCCTATGTGCCATACAGTGGAAGTCTATGAGATGGGGAACTTCCTGCCTTAACAGTGACACACCATTCCGCTGTCCTGTATTCATATTTGCCCCATCTGCACAAAACCCAACAATTCTTGATGACATTTCATCATCACTGATCCCCACTTTTGAAATAGCAGATTTAGCATGGCCATGTTCAATGGCAATAACTTCAACAAGTTTATTTTCTATTTTGCCATTCAACACTGTTCTCACATAAACTGCTTCATTTTCTGACACAGAGCTGTCAGTGGCACCATCAATCATAACTGACACATAATGAGAGTCACTGATTCCAATGTCTCATCTCTGATCGTGCTTGCAATAGTAAACATCATTTCACCACACCTAACATCTTTACTGTATGCAGGTGTCACAGGTAGCCCATTTTTGTAAGAGTAGGGGCTTGAGTTTTGTAAAGGCCATTTCTTCCTTCCCTATACAATAAACTGTGTTAAATTTAACTTTCAAATCCGTCAAATCCTTTTCGTTTGATTTGATTTCTGCATCGAGAAATTTCTTGGCAATGTGAGACTTTTCAATTGAGTGTTTGCTTGTTTTATTAATGATAAAGTCGCGGCACTTGCCGTGTCTAAGACTTTTACTATGGGCAAGGACGTTTTCACGTTTAAATTTAGTACTACTATCTACAAAATCAGTTTTTCCAGCCAAAGTTGAACCAGCCCTACAACAAAAATCACAATACATCGCGTTTTGTTCTCTATCGTAACGAAGCCAGGCGAAAGTTGACAACCAAACTTGTCGGAATTCTCGTACAATGGACGGCTTACTTTCATTTTGTGTGTCATCATTACTTTGTTTATCATTCGGGGCATTCTTTTGAGTCTCAGTTTCATTCAGCATTTCTACTTTGTTCGATTTTGCGAAGAAAGCCGATATCGGCTTTAGTATTGTTTTCTTCGTTGCCATGTTTCTTTAAATCTTTGCGCATGCGCAGAAAGCCGAATGAAACTGCGAATAAAATATGTGCTGCCGTCGTCAAAATGCCAATTAATATCTTGTATATTGTTCTATTAAACCTTTTATTGCTTAAATAATTTGACTTTGTTCAACCTTTTCTTTTAAAAAAACGGGCAGACATTTTTCACGCCAAAAGATAAGAGTTTTTTTATTTCTAGTCGCCACTTGGAAAAATCACTCACAAATGTGACTGTTTCACTCGCAACGTAGAGCCCTGTATATATATATATATATATATATATATATTATGGACGCGTGGTTAGAATGTTCGCATCCCAGTGTGCGGTACGGTTGAAAAAGGAACATGAAAAACCCTATCACGAGTTGACCGAAGCCTGGCCTAGTTCAAAGTGTTGATCAAGCCAGATGTGTGTCTTCAGAAAAGCAGGGTTCGAACCTGTTTCGACCACTATGCTTTGTAAGTGGCGAATACAGATACAAAACCTGCCGGTGGGGGAGGAGAGGGTACATTATCATTATTAAGCTTTCTCGAGCAAAGAAGTCGGTAGACGTAATACTGTGTAAAAAAAAAAAAAAAAAAAAAACGGACCGTCTACTCAAATATGGACATCCACTAAAAATAACGTTTGACATAATAAAAATATCGGTGTGTGTGTATTTCATATTTAATGCGAAACGGAAAGTTCCTCAAAATTATAAAATAAACTTAATATAAATTTCGTTACAACTGCTTCTAAAACAATAAGTGACTTAATTAATCCAAAGCAAAATAGCAACGTAAAACTTGAAGCAGGAATCTACGTTATAGACTGTAATCACTGGAAAATATTTATATATATATATATATATATATATATATATATATATATATATATATATATATATATGTGTGTGTGTGTGAAAATATATAGAAAATAGGAAGGAACTGGTTAGGTAAATAATCCAAAGTCCCTTAGTATTTTAGTTATTATTTTTTAAAAATAGTGCTCGATACAAAAGTAGAGCATAAATATAATTATTTAAAAATATGATTCCAAATCGCTACATAAGAGGTCTCATGTTTCAAAACAAGAGCCGAAAACTTCAATATAATCCTTTAAATTAAATTGAGTTGAAAGTAAAATGGGCTCCGTTCCATCTTCAAGCGAAATTTTTGTTGGAATAACGTATATCTGAAATTTACTAGTTTTAAAATTGAAATCAAAATCTCCATGGTAACAGCTATGGTGAATTGTCTAAATTGGGTAGGCGAGTGTAGGGTGTTTATAATAAGTAGCGGTATAGAGATACTTTCAAGGTGTCAAGTCGGGGAAAGGTGGGGGTGTCAAAAATGAAACGGAAGATGTATTGGCCATCGTCTAGTTTGCTTGTTTGTAGGCATCATCAGATTTTTGGTTTGAATTATTAGATAAAAAAATTTATATAACCTGTTTAACAAATAGCCCAATCATCAGATTCATAGTAGGAATAATTAACTACAAACATGCATACAACATAACACACTTCATAATCCATAGCCTAAATTAGTAGTTTAAATACCTTACATATAAGATAACCCTTTATGAAGTCGTTAAAAAACAAACGTTACGAAAGTTTTTCTTTTTTTATATGCACAATTCCCTTTCATAATAAAATAAAATAAATAAATCTCCATAGAATTATATATATATATATATATATATATATATATATATATATATATATATATATATATATATATGCACGTGTGTATCACACTTTTCAACTTTACTCTTAGAGGCCGTAGCCCAACATATACCATTTTGGAATCAGGCAGACTCCGTGAGCAAATTAAAAACATTCATTCCGGATCCTCAATCCTGAGATTTGGGAATTGTTAAGTTTTCATTACTATGAGACGATATTTAAACTTGCTCCTGTGGATGGCTCTTGACTGGGCCTTCATCACAAAAGGTAGTGAGGAGTAATGCGATAGGCAACAATAAGCTATAGATCGCTGCATTTAAGTATCGCATTAATTTTTAAGCTTATCTTTTAAAAGTTCAACGATGATTTTTCTGCCACCACTTAATTTTTAAAAAATTGATGTACGTAGGTCCTTATTGTACAAACAATTATTTTTATTTCATGGGTCACGCATCAAATAAAAATAATTGTTTCTACGGTACATCAATTTTTCGCTGGATTTCGCAATTAATTTCGATTATTCCCAAATTTATTTCCAAGTTATAAAAATTGTTATCGTAAAAAAAAAAAAAAAAAAAAAATCGTCGCAATAAATAATAATAATCGCAGTAATGAAAACTTGGGTATTCAAAATTTCAGGATGGCAATGTTTTTAATTTGCTCACGGAGTCGGCCTGATTCCAAAATGGTATGTTAGGTTGGGCTACAGCCTCTAGGAGAGAAGTTGAAAAGTGTGACACACGCATTTATTATATCATAAAGAATTTATACAAAGAATTAAATAACAATGTTAATGTGATTAATGGTGAAATCACTCGACTAAAAAGACTAACAGTGAGTGATAAGATAAAACGAAGAGTGCTCAATACACCAAGTAGAGCAAAAGTAAAATCCTGATGAGAGCATGTGGTGAAATCTAGGTAGGTAGTACCTGGCTCATTAGGATATATAATATATATATAGACAAAAATAGGCTTACAGTTGTTTCACGTTTTAGAAACAGCTCAGAACCAGAGTTAACTTCGCCAAACTGTTTTTTTTTTCAGGAAAATGGAGCACCTCCGTATTATGTTTTGGTATTAAGCGTCTACCTTAACTAAACCTTTCCACAGCGTTTGTCAGGGAGAAGGGGGGAAGCATCGAATGGCCATCAGGTTCACCTGACCTAACACTAATGGATTTCTTTTTGGTGGGTGTAGTAAAGAACAAGGTGTACGAGAGAAATCCCCACACAGTTGACGAATTAAAAAAAAAAAAAAAAAAAAGTACATCTCAGAAGTGTTTATTGAAATTGATGCAGATCAGGATTTGTGCCACGTTGTGTGTCATACTTTTCTGGAGAGGTTCGAAGAATGTTGCAATGCAGAAGGAGGACATTTTGGAGCACTTAAGAGATTAAAACTGTACAAAAAAAAAAAAAAAAAAAAAAAAAAAGGAAGTAAAATGTTAAATAAATGCTTTGAACAAATATGATCCTAAGAAATAAATATAAACGGAATATTTTTTTTTTTTAATATATAAAGTGCAAGCTTACTTTTCCCCACTCCCCATACATATATATATATATATATATATATATATATATATTAATCTTCTCAAATTCACGGATCAATCTATCAATTTCTTAGTGCTGTTACAAAACTAAGACAGACGCCGTAGTTTTAGTTATTTCTTTTATTTTCCCAACTTCTTTCAATCACATCAAAGATCATCTTCAGGGGTGAATTGCTAAGACAAAAATAAGTGTAATTGACAGTTGTGGATAATTTTTATTTATTTATTTATTTTTTATTTATTTATTTATTTTTTTTTTTTTTGCAAATGCGCATGCACGCACTTCGTTACAGTCGATTTACGTTAAGGATAGTGTAAGGGAGGTAATTTCGTTTAAATTTTTATGATTAATGTTTTAAAAATACTCAAACAGCAATTTAAAAAAAATAAATAAATAAAAATAAAATTTAAAAAAATTAAAAAAATTTTTTTAATAATTTGAGCAATCCAAAACATTTGTTTTTATAGATATTTTAAAACATTGTTACTATAATTTTTAGTGTTGTTTTCTTTCTTATTTTATAGATCGCTTCAAGAATTTGAAGTTTTTGTTTATCATTTTCATGGTGGTGTATACTTGTATTGGCGATTGATATTTCTCTAAAACGTGTATGTCAATAGGAATGTTTTGTTTAAATGTGCAACAGAACCTTCTTGATAATGTCGTCGTCGTGCAACCAACATATATTTACGTTTTTGTCAGAGATACAATCTCCCAAAGGACATTAAATATACAACGTTGGTCTTTTGCAAAACATTAGTTGACGGAGAAGAGTTCTTACGGATGACTAAATTGACTGTATTAAATTTAGTATAGTATATAATAAGTTTTATTTTTTACGGGGATAAATGGGGGATATATTTAGTACTCACAAGTTTTTTGAGGATTGTTTCATCTTGTTTGTAGTTAGAGTGTATCTGACTGCAGTATAGTAGGTTGACAGGTTTAGAGTTATTGGCAGAAGTATTCTATTCTTTATGGTTTATGTTAATATTTCTAATATCTCGTCTAACATGCTTGAATGAAGATCGGCTAAATTTAAGGCCACGAATGGTCCCACCAACAGGAGGGATGATTTCTTAACACCTGACATCAAATTGCCAGAAACTATCCGTTGTCGCAGGAAAAAACCTGGCTTGGGGTGCGAAAGTGTAACAGCACCAATTTCTGCTTCAGATTTTAGCTTTATTATTTCATTTTATTCTAAATTGTTTTAGATGAAATCTTGTGTCTGAAGTAACGAAATGTACATTATCTTTAGATATCTCCTTTTCATTTGTAGTTGCGATTGAATTAATATGTCGTATAAAATATATAATTTACTATATTCATCGTATCCTTTTTTCTTTTATCTGTATAACTTTGAGGAGTTTTCCGTTTCGCATTAAATATGAAATAATCAAGATATTAGCGGAGCTTTAAAATATTTTCAATGTATTCCTTTTCTTCATCATATAAATATTGAGGGATACAAATTCTAAGTGATCATTATTAAAGTCTGATAACTATTGCGGATTTTGTTGTTACGGTGTGAATAAATCTTGAAATCATTTTTGTAAGTAAATTTACGATAGACAGTTTTTGGTCATTGTCAGTATGGTTTTAATGTGTGGTGCCAAAAATTTTTTTTTTGTCAGAATCCATCTTTCACATTTATAAATCTACCATTCATTCGTTCGTTCGTTGATGCCATATCAACTTCAATGGGTGATTTAATGCTGACAAAATTTTTATAGCTGGTAATATGTTTTTTCTTCAAAAATCTATTTCTGGGAATATTTTTTCCTTCCAAAATCTATTACTGGTAATATCCCCCCCAAAAAAAAAAATGTACAGCTCTTTGGATTGCTGGTAATTTTTTTTTTTTTTTTTTTTAAGTATTGCTGATAATTTTTTTCCTTCAAAAATTTATTGCTGGTTATATATTTTTTTTTTTACGAAGTATTTCTGGTATTCTATTTTTACACTTTCACAATGTTTTGACCCCAGTTTGTGGCCCAACTATTTTCCCATATATGGGACCCTAACAAGTTCTACCACCCCGGGTCAGAGTGGACCTGGGAAACCCAGCAATTAAGAGGCGATTCCACGCTCCTAAACACCTCCTGATCAGAGGCCTTGCTGTTGGACGTAGTTTATCGTCTCACCCTGGACGCAGATTTAGTTTATCGTCATACCCAGGACGGGTCATATCTGGTCTGGTGCTCCTGATGTATATCACATGAGATTGACAAAATTCAATGAAGAGTCTGTAATGCAATTGAACCTGATCTAACATCTCGGCATCAGTCACTTTCTCACCGATGTGACGTGACTTTCCTTTGTCTTTTCTAGTAATATTTTCATGGCAACTGTTCTGATGGCTTTTTTTTGCCTTAGCGAATGCACGAATTTAAGCGTTCTACTAGATTGGCAGTTAGGTCTCACCGTTTTACTGTTGAACTAGCTCGATGCAACCGCCACTTCTACTCTAACAGTTTCTTTTCTCGCCAGCGGAACTGTCGATTTCTTGCTTCTTTGCCGCCTGCAATGTTCAAATATTTAAATGCAGCATCAATCGCCATGTTCTGTCTTCTTGCACCGCGTCCCTTTATCGTCCTATCCTTACTAAAGTCTTTTTTTTCTCTCCCTCCCACCCCAAACGTCCTATTGGCATTATCGCCTTCCTTGGGGTGAGATGATTAAAAAAAAAAAAAAAAAAACATCTATTCATATTCATGAGTAAACTCTTTCGTATGTTTGACGCTGTTTAGTTTATTTACAATTTTATTTACAATATCAGGTAATGTTTGCAGGGATATTTTTTTTTCCAGAATTTATCTTATATGCCTATAAGTCTATCATTCGTCCATTCTTAGAATATTGCTGCCACATTTGGTCTGGTGCCCCTGCTATTTACCTTGAGCTCCTCGATAAAAGCCAAAGAAGAATCTGCAATATTATTGGTCCTGATCTGGCAGCTCGGCTTCAGTCATTTTCCCACCGCCGTAAGGTTACCTCCCTTTGCCTTTTCTATAAATACTTTCATGGTAATTTTTCGGATGAGCTATTCGCTATGGTACCTAGTTTTTGAATTTAAGCGCAGTACTAAACTGGCATCAAGATCTCATCAATTGACACTTCAGCTGACTAGATGTAGCCGTAAGTTCTATGCTAACAATTTCTTTTCTCGCACTTCTCTCTTATGGAACTCTTTTCCGGCTCCATACTTTTCAGCCAAATTTAATCTGCAAAAATTTAAATGCAATGTTAATCGCTATCTACTGTCCTCCTGATTACTCTTTTCTCTTTCTTTATTAATGAGCATGTTCTTAATTCTTAAACACTTTTAGCGGTTTTATTGCCTTGCATGGGGTGATTCCGATTAAAAAAAATAATGCACCATCAGTATATTAGAAATTATGTTGATTGTTGAAGTAAAATATTTTTAAAAGGACCATATTCAAGAAATTCTAAGAAAAGACAAGCAAAAAAACTCCAGAGAGGCGATATCATCGGAAATTCAAATTTCTGCTTATAAGTTTTTATAAGTAAAAATTCGGATTACCAATGGGGTCGTCATGAAGAAAGACAAGGAACATGTTCATTTTTGCAGGCACGGGTGGTGTGGGTGGTAAGTCAGATATTAAAAGTTAGGGACGCTATGCCACGTGTTATGTTTTAAAGGTTCATGATTCTATAAAGAACAAATAGGAAACGATTATCAATCTAACATGTTTCACGTAAACGGTGTTTACGTAAAAACGTTCCCAAATCAACATGCGAACAACCACCAAGCATAAAAGTCTACTCGATCCCCCGCCCACACATTATCATCTGAATCCCATATGGATAAACGAGAATTATGATACACTTACACACAAAGTAATAATTATGTTTTCCTCAGACTTGGAATCTGTTAATTTCTTGGGGCTTGGAAAGAATACGAAGTCTCTCCTTGCATTCAGGACGTCATAAATTATACTAACGTTGTTTGAAACAGACAAATCCACGTATAGTCTGATTAAGCAATGAAAATCAAACAATAAAAATAGTAGAATTTTCCCCCTCCATAACTCATTTTCTGAAGCTTCAATAAAAGTGAATCATTTTAGATTGATAAACGTTTCCTATTTGTTCATTGTCGTATCCAGTCGGATTAAGATCCATATTTGATTTTTAACTCGGATATTGGATGGGAGGTGATGGTTGTTTCAATTTATTCTAGGGAATGTCCAATAGGGAAAATTATGAATCCGAATGCAGTTTTGATGCTATTTTATGGTAATTTTTTCTATATTTACAAACCTGATATTGGGCATTCTAACACATACCTTTTAAAAGTATATATTTTTTATTTGAGATATATATATATATATATATATATATATATATATATGTGTGTGTGTGTGTGTGATATCAGTTAAACTTTTCTTTACCAACGCTTTTCGTCCTCTGATGGGCTTTATGAAGGCAACTGTAAAGATTTTATTTTGCAACTTGTATTTATAACCAGATTTAGAAAACGTTGTTAGGTTTTCAAAGTCTTTAATATGCATAATTATTCATATATATAATCAGATGAAGAATAAATGCGAAACGTTTATCAATCAAACACGTTTGACTCTTATTAAAGCTCCGTCAGAGATTGAGAGAAAACAGACAGAACTTTGGTATTTTCAATTTTGTTTGCTTCAGTTCTCATTGGCCAAACAAAATTGAAAAAAACAAGTTCTGTCTTTTTGTCTGTTTTCTCTCAATCTCTAACGAAGCTTCAATAAAAGTGAATCATTTTAGATTGATAAACGTTTCCTATTTGTTCATTGTCGTATCCAGTCGGATTAAGATCCATATTTGATTTTTAACTCGAATATTGGATGGGAGGTAATGGTTGTTTCAATTTATTCTAGGGAATGTCCAATGGGGGAAATTGTGAATCCGAATGCAGTTTTCGGACCTTTTTATGGTAATTTTTCTAGGATTCATTTAATACTTTAATTCCTTAGAATAATTCTTAATAGATTTATTTTCATAATTTTTATAATTGTTATAAACCGTACCTACGAACACTAATGGGTATGCCCGAGTCCTCATAAATACGTTGGACACTATTGTATGTAGGAGTAATATGCTGTATAAGTAGTCCACCATTAGCAGTGGTTTACCTACTTCACGCCGCTGGCGAGTATTGTATTTTGTTGATGTTATAAAGATTACCCTTTCATTTCCAACCTCCGTTTTGGTTATCTCTCATTCAGTAACCTTTTTCTAGGTTACAACAGAATATCAAAATTATACACACGAATGCTGCTTAACATGTCAAATGCACATGAAGTCTGTTTAACCAATGAAAATCAAACAAGAAAAATTAAAAATACATTTTTCTCCATATCTCATTCTCTGATTAATCTTTAATAAAAGTGAACCATCTTAGACTGATAAACACTTCCTCTTTGTTCTGTATCCTAACATTCTGTCGGATTCCCGATTATGAAAAAGCTTAAACATTTTAGAAGCTAATGTCATGAAAATTCTCTTAGATTTATGGAATTTCACAAGCTTGCGGCACTACCTTAAAACATGTACCGAGCGGATCCTGAATTTCCTTGTTATTCCCATTTTCCTCAAAACTTCCTTATTGATCACATATTCTGTCTGTGGTATTCTTAGCATCCGTTTGTAGAGTCACACATCTGTCGCTTCAACTCTCTTAACCAAACTAGTGACGCTCAATCACCGAGCGGATCCTGAATTTTCACCAATCACGATGAATGGGTGTCCTCTAAGAGAGGCCCCATGCCTTGAGCGCCTCTTTGGTCTTAAACTCAACCCAAACCTCAAGTGAAATTTATACATTCTAAAGATGCTGGAAAAATGGTCGGTTCCCTGTACCGCTTCAGTAAGTACCTGACTCCTCCTGCTATTCTCTAACTTCACAAGAGTCAAATCGGGTCAAAAATAGAATACTGATGCCAAATATGAGCAGGAGCTGCCTAGTCTTCACTTTCCAGTCTCGATAGAGTCCAAAAGCGTCTCTGCGTTCTTGTGGATGATGAATTATTTTCCACCCTACAACCCCTTTCCCCACAGACGAAAAGTCGCAAACTTAGCTGCTCTATCGCTATTTCCATGGATAGTGTTCCGATAAACTACATTCCTTAATTCCACTAGTTCTAATCTTCACGTCTAAGACCCGCCTATTCTACCGAACCACTTTCATTCCCTTCGTAAAATCTAAGTTCCACTTGAGCAGCTTCTTCCCACAAACCACGGCTTTACAGGACCAACTCCCAAGAGGTTGCTTCCCCGAAGTTATCTTTACTGAATAGAGAAAATAGCAATAATAAATTTTACGGGACATTATAAAATTCTAGTAAAATGATCAGTGCACACTCAAGTGTAGACATCAAAACAAATTTCTATTACGCTACCTACAATGACATTACGACTCAGAAACTAAACACTTCCCCACACCCTAAAATCTAATTATTTCAAATACCAAAATTTAAAACTAAAGTTCAATAAACTAAGTTCAAGATTATAACTAACCCAAGATATTTAGCCCTAAACAAAAGTGGTAGAGAGAGTCGGTTTTCCATTCCTCGACTTTCCATAAGCACCCAGTAGCCGATATAACCCACACAAGGCCTGAAGATGGGTTGAGCCATGACACTGCCAGACACCATGCAACGTTGATTTCTTTGACCACACTATAAATCAACACTATCCCCGATATTAAACACACTTCCCCAAAAATATAGCAAATTTTAAAGTAAGACAGTGAGAGATATTGAGAGTGAGAGAGATATTGAGAGAGGAGAGAGGAGGAGAGTGGAGAGAGGAGGAGAGTGGAGAGAGAGGAGGAGAGTGAGAGAGAGGAGGAGAGTGGAGAGATATGGAGAGGAGAGAGGAGGAGAGTGGAGAGATATGGAGAGTGGAGAGAGGAGGAGAGTGGAGAGAGGAGGAGAGTGGAGAGAGATATGGAGAGTGGAGAGAGGAGGAGAGAGAAAGAGAGGATAGACGTGGTAGGAGAGAGTAGGAGAGGATAGACGTGGTAGGAGAGAGTAGGAGAGGATAGACGTGGTAGGAGAGAGTTGAGGGATCCGCTTCTTTTCTTCTGAAAGGTGTTAAATCCGAGTGTTTGAAAAGAAAAGAAAAAAGAAAAAGAGAGCTTGTTGGATTTAACTCCTCTTATAATTTTACAATACATTAGCGGAAAAAAAATTTTTCGACTTATTTTTATCAGTTTCCAGGTGTATAACTAGGCCAATCACAACCCAATCATGCCGGCTATTTCCTTCTGAGTAATTTTCAATTTAAAGCTGCTTGCCGTTTCTAAATTTCTATCCTGCCGCCATGATTTAAGGTGGCAGGAGTTGAAACAAGCGTAGTAGGGGGAGAGTTAGTGATTTCCTGATTGGGTGATATGCGTTTTGAGTAGCCATGGCAATGACAAAATGATGCGTCATTTTATTGTGCTTCGCTTCCTTCCAGGCAAACGTGTGTTTGCGCGTGCGCACAAATAAAGACACACACGCAAAATTTGTCGTTCAATGAAAGTCGATACTGGCTTTGTCTTGAACCAGCATTTTCTGGCTTTAAAATTCTTTAAAAAAATAAATTTGATTCTTCCTTTTTAGGTCAATAAACATTTCCTAGCAAGAGTATATTGACATATAGTTATCTTTTCCATCTCTCATTTTATACATTGTGTATCGATTATATATATATATATATTTTTTAAAACCGAACAACCAACTATAGTGGTGAAGTCTTCTGCAGAACGAACTACACTTTTAGGAAATGTATGCAGAAACATGGAGCACATAGCGTGCCACAAGGGCCCCCCACCACCACCCTCAGGTTGCCACCCAAGGCCATGAGATCCAGTTTGTCCTGCTATTTACCCATAGGTTGGAGTTGAGATGAATTCATACCTTTCCCAAGGGTATTTGCACATGTGAACGTAACTCCTCTCATTCATATTATTATATATATATATATATATATATATATATATATATATATATATATATATATATTCCAAGATCATCTTCAGTGGTAAATTACAAAAAAAAAAAAAACGCACTTTGTAATATAAAATTAAAAATTCTCCGTTGTAGTTATGAAATTATTTTCAAAACAAGCATTTCAATATAAAGGAG
Source organism: Acanthosepion pharaonis (assembly GCA_903632075.3). Taxonomy (NCBI): domain Eukaryota; kingdom Metazoa; phylum Mollusca; class Cephalopoda; order Sepiida; family Sepiidae; genus Acanthosepion; species Acanthosepion pharaonis. The sequence goes on along the minus strand of CAHIKZ030000306.1, from coordinate 1,024,451 downwards.
TTGAGCAGAAATTGATAGAAATGTAAAATGGCATTAATGTTATATGCAATTTAATATGTTGCTATATTTGTAATAAATTTTGTTGAGCGTTGGTTGGTTAAAATTCTCAAGGCCTTCTGTCTCATTTATTCTTGAAGATTCGTGCTTTTGATCATACTCTCGAAACATCCATATCTGCTCTGTTTTCGTATCTTAACGTAAACAAAGACAATTTATAATTAGCAACAGAGCATTTACTCGAATAAGTGTATCAATCAAAAATAACGTTTAAACAAAAAAATGTCGGATTTAATACATTTCCTATATATCTTATTATAAAACCCAGGTTGTGTGTGTGTGTGTGTGTCTGTTCGTTTATATATTGGATCGGATTTCCTACATTTTTCAACTGATTTCAACAAAACTTCACAGAACTACGTAAAGTTACCTTGCGGTGGTTCTGACAGCGCCAAAAATTGGAAAAACACAATTGTTTTTGCACGAAATCAATTTGAAAACACGATTAAGAGGCATCACTGTTGCCAGAATAAAAGGGAGACAACTCATATCGAGTTATACTTATTATAAAACCCAGGTTGTTTGTGTGTGTGTTCGTTTGTATATGGGATCGGATTTCCTACATTTTTCAACCGATTTCAACAAAACTTCACTTTTTTTTGGCAGATAGTGTTTCTTATTGTTTTGCACATTTTTTTTTCTTTATTTTTACATTCAGAATGCTTTAAAAATTCCCTTTACAAGACAATTGTTTATAATAAAATTCTATTTAATCGGTAGACTCATAACGATTGGAAACAATGTTTTTGTTTGAGTTTGACCAATTCGTAAAAACTAATTAAGACATGCGTGTCCGTCAACCTTAAACAATAATCTTTGTCAATTTTATTTTTCAGTCTTTATGATGGTCGATACTTGATCTATCTCTTACTGTTACATCCCCGGGCAACGCCGGGCTCTACTGCTAGTGTATATATATATATATATATATATATACACACACATATATAACTTTAAACGTTACTTTTAGTAGATACCCATATTTGAGTCGACGCTCCGTTTATTTCAAACGGTACTTTATTCCTTCTGCGAGTCTGAACATTCGAAAAAAAAAAAAAAAAAAAAAAAAATGCGACCTCTCCAATTCAACAGACAAGTGTCTTTAAATGTTATATTTTCTCAGTTTCCGAACGAGGTGTTGTATATTCGGATTAAAATCAGTAATATTTTCCACATTTGGATCAAGTACTTTCAACTATCTCAATCATCATCACGAACTGAGTGTTGGCAGCATGGTAGACAATAGATTCACACTAAAACTAGATCTTTGTGTTTTCACATCGCTGAAATTGGAAGCGGTCCAAAATGACGTCATACGTAACAATGAAACAGCGTAAATCGAATATTGATACGAGCTATTTTTTAAGCGTATTAAATATTTCGGACGCAGATTAAATATTCTATACACACTTCAATAGACAGACGAGATTTAAATTACCCTGAGAATTCGACAGAATGTCAAATATATCAGGATTTCGAGAGTTTTTTTTTTCAAAAATTGTCTTGAATATTTACAATTCTGTAGGACTGACATCCAATTCTATTCTTTTTCAATGATTTTAATCAAAGCAAGGTGATAAAGCCACTAGGATGCAAAGAATATGATAAAAATCATTAAGGAGAAAGGGAAATAAAAGAACAGCATTCAAGGAGGCCTAAGGCGGCGAATGGCATTGCATTTAAATTTTTGAAGATCAGTTAAAATGTGTTTCATATATATATATATATATATATATATATGAAACACCCCCACCCAGCCCAACAGTATCTGCAACCTCTGCCAACAGGAAAAATTAGCAATAATAACATTTTTGGATCCAAAGAACCTTTTGAACCAAAACTTCCGAAGTCTCATGTCCTTGCATACATATTAAGAAATTTCTCTTAAGCATATATGAGGTTGGATAAAAAAAAAAGTACATTTCAATTACCCCCTCCACACCGCCACTTTTATAATACCCTCGCTTTTCTTGTCTTCCCCTTCTTCACATCCTTCTCCTCTCTTTCTATTACACCCAACGTTGTGCGTTTATTTATTTTAAAAAAGTATACCGTTCATTAGTTCTTTAAAAATAAATAAATAAAAAATAAAGCGTTAAGAGGTCATTTGATAAAAATTGCCTGAGGATAACCGTAAGGTTGAAACCAAGGTAGCGGATTCAACTAACCTCCTGATTTTTAAAGTTTAAAGTTCTACATGTTAGTTTTAATTGATTTTTTTTTCACGCGTGTATTGAGCACTATAATACCACTGTTTCTTAGCCTGATTCAACTGACCATATATATATATATATATATATATATATATTATAGGGTGACTCTTTATATTTTAAACTTTCTAAAAATTTAGCTCCCAACCCCTATCTTGTTCCAATTAACAGAAAACCAATCTATGCAAAATTTTAGCTAAAGAGGACCACTGCAAATCAACCCTCATCGACCCTGAAATTTTCGCCCGAAAAGTCATTTTTTTTATATGAAAATATTCTATCTCTTATATAATTTTCTTTTAAATTAAAAAAAATTGTTCATTTATTCTTGGTATCAGAAGGATAAGTGACAATAAATATAATGGGGAAGGAAACGTGCGAAGCTGGGGGTGGAGCGCAGGTAGAAGGCAAACACCTATTCTTCGCCGTCATCCGCCTTTGTATTTGTAATAACTTTTAAGCAATTGTCCATTTTGTTGCGACATTATGATATAGATCTGCCCCTGTGGTGTTGATAACCCCGACAAAGTTATAAAACCATGATTATAACCTCTCCACTTTTATAATGTTATGTGCTTTGTCTACTTATTTTGTGATCAAATATGATGCCTTTAGTGACTAATTCTTCCTTTTTTTTTTCTTTAAGAACTGTTTGTGCAGGTGTGAAGTGGCTTCTGTGACGTGTTCTTTCTACACCTGTAAAATGGCATCATCTTCTTCTGGTAGTTCATTACACAAGTTAAAAGATTTTCATGTCACTCTTGTTGGCTACATTTCCTGTCAAATTGTGAGAGCCAAACGACCCTCGAATCGGCAAGTTTTAAGAGTTTTCTTTTTCTACAATTTAAAAGTTGTAAATCTTACTGCGAAGGAAAGTACAGTATTAGTGAGTCAAGAAGTTACTATTTTGGGGGCAAAAAACATGAATTCTTCCTATCAGAACTGACCACTGCGTTGATAAGCTATTCAAACTGTGATGGATGGAAAGGTTTACAGAAAAAAAATGACTAGAACTACAGGTAGGGCAGAAAGAAAAAAAGAATTTCTTTTAAAGATGGACGATCTCTTTGACATGGCTCATTCAGATGCTTTGGGAAAAATGAAAATTGAAGAGGATAAGTTCGCTAAAAAGGACGACACGGCTCCAAGGTTGGTGCAGATCAAAAACTAAAATACAAGGAAGAAAGAGCACTGAAACGCACTGCAATAAAAACTGCCAGAAAAAAAAAAAAGGACTTATGAAGAGATGGAGCAAAATTTTCATACTCATCAGTTTGCTACATGAGAAACTGGTAATTCAACATCAAGCAGCCAAAACAGTGGTGACCACAATGAAAATTCCTCCGTCGTCGTTCAACAAATATCAGCATCAGCAATAACCACAGTAGCGACAACAGTTCCAACAACTTGTGGTACATTGCAGTTTTTTTTACTCTGCATCTCACTGAAAGGTGCAAAAATCACTGACAGAAACGGGATTTACATATTAATGGCGGTTGCTGAGGTTTTCAGGTGTGATACTGAAAACCTTATAACGCTTTAGAAAAAAAAAATTAGAGAAGTCCACCACATAGAAATACAACACAAACTTAACCTAAACGACTGTCAACAATTAGTGTAGCACTGGGATGAAAAGCGGCTCCTAGCATTAAAAGGCATTGAAAAAGTTGATAGGCTGGCAATAATAGTAATTTTTCAAGGTAAGGAGCAATTGTTGAGAGTCCCTGAAGCCTCCTCCAAGCCATGGCTGTTTACCAAGCAGTGGAGAAGTGAGGTATAACCGACAAAATTCAGGCACTTTGCTGTTTAGTTTGGTTTACGGTATATCAACATCAATAGGTTATTCAATGCCGACAAGATTTTTTATTGTTGGTAATATTTTTCCAAAAATGTATTGCATGTATTAAAAACTATTTTTACACTTTCATAGCGCTTTGAACCCAGGGGTTACCTATTTGCCCATAGCTGGGACCCTAACAGGTGCTACCACCGAGGGTCAGGGTGAACGTGGGAACAACATCAATTAAGAGATGGTTCCACGCTCCTCAAACCTGATCAGAGGCATTGCTGTTGGATGTAGTTTATCGTCACACCCTGGACGCGCACTATGATGTGATATGACAGCAAGTAACAGAGGTCAAGTAAATGGTGCCTGTACAAATCTAGAAAAATTGTTCAATCTCAACCTGTTGTACTTCCCTTGATGTCATCGCATTTTTGAGTTAGTTATGAGGAGCGATGTCGACTCGCTGATGGGTGCAACTTCAGGTCCAGACATGGCGTTTTTCAAAAGATTTAGAGAAAACTGAACGAAACTCAACAAGGTTTACATAAATGGTAGCAATGAAGTGCCAGATGGTTTCCGCTCTACCATTCCTGGATTTCTTGAATACCATCTTTCTACGCAGAAAAACAGCGAGATGATTACCAAGAATAGTTGGAGTTGACGATGATCTTCCTTGGTGGCCTTCCGAAAATCTGGATATCGTTTCATACACAATTAGCTGTAAGTCATATGTGGATAACGAAAGCAATTTATGCATTCAAAATACAGTGGGCTATAAGTTTTTAGCCACCCTTGATTACAGCAATTTTGGCTTGTGTAATAACGTCTGTTCTTTTTTTTTCAGACAATACCATGTTAGTATCAAGCTACTATGAACGATAATTCACTTATATTTTGCAATGAAAGTTCACGGATGTAAGGACATTAGTGAATTTCAACGAGGGCAAATAATAGGACAGCATCAGTGTGGCAAGTCAAATAGAGAAATTGCTAGGTTTTTCCAGGTTAATCATCAAACGGTTAATAATATTGTCAAGAAATTTAATGAAGAAGGCCATTGTCGTGTGGAACAACGTTCAAGAAGACCAAGTATCGTGTCTGAGCGAACGAAAACGGCGCTGAATAGGAAGTCATCAGAAACCGTCGTCAGAGCGTCAAAGATGTCGCCAACAGCATGAAAATGTCGCCATATGCGGTGAGAAAGACTCTGAAAGAGGCTATCAAAGAAGAGTTGCAAGAAAGAAGCCCTTGATTTCAGAGGTTTACGGGAATAGGATTATGGACTGGGCGAAAGAATTCGAGAGCAAAGAATATGAATTTTGGCAGTCTAATTTGGTCAGATGAAAATAAATTCTCCCAATATTCGAATTTGAGACAAGTTTATGTTTAGAGAAATCAGAATGAGGCTTGGAACACTGAATTGAGCTGATTCCTGTTGACGAGCGGTTGAATGATCCAAAATACTGTAAAATATTACAGAAAAGAATACTCCCACCATCAGATTGAGAATAATGTCTACCTTTATCAAGAAGATGGAGCACCATGTCATACGAGCAGAGTGGCAAAGGCCTAGAAGGAATCAAGTCACTGCTATGGGTAGCCCAAAGTCCTGACATAATCCAAAAGAGCACGTTTTGGAGCACCTTCGTCAAAAACTTCGACAGCGTACAACCAAAATCACGTCAGTGGCAACTCTTAAAGAAACATTGCTAAAGGAGTGGTAAAATATGGTTCAGACAATTGTTGATCCATGAAAAATCGAATACAAGCACTGAAACTAGCAAATGGAGGCCCTACTCTATACTAGTTCCAAATATTGTTTATGTTCAGTAGGGATTACGTAATTATGAAATGGGATGTAGTTTATTTCTGCTGGCTGAAAACCTTTTCTTAGGCCACAATTTCTTTTATCTTATGTGGAGAAGAACTCTTTAAAAATATGTATTTTTCTTGCTCGATTCTACGTTTGAGCCTGGCTTCTGTCATCAGAAGCAATTAAAGCAATTTGCCATTTCCTAGTGGATAAAGGCGTTAGTTGGATCCAGTGACAGGACCCAAAGAGTGCGAGTTCAATACCCGGTTAAGGCAGTGGAGAACTTGGAGAGGGGAATTAACGGGAGATAACTGACAACTGATATCTATTAAAACATGGCACGTGGAACTAGAACAGCCTACCCCAGTGAGCGAAATAAAGGGTTCTGTTCGACATTCCAACCACCTGAAGAAGGCCGGAGCGTACAACGGCCGAAACGTTGTGATAAATATGGCGACAAAGATGAGGACAAGGGTTGGAATAATGTAAATAGTGTACATAATACCTCATCTCAGAAATATAGACAGATACTGAAAGGCCGAAACGTTGTAATAAATATGGCGACAAAGATGAGGACAATGGTTCGAATAATGTAAATAGAGCAGAGATTTCTTCGACAAAGACCCTGCAACATGGAAGAATGATCCCGATTACAAAAGCGGACTTGAAAAACTTGACAGTTGTTGTGAATGACACTGCAGAAAGAGGTGTCAAACTCATTCAGGATTACAATAACTTTCTCAAAGAAAGCTGAAACTGCAAAACAATTTCTTTTACAGATCGTTGCCGAATACCGTAAAGTATACCCAACTGCCAGTAAATTCTTTGTTATACGAAAATAATGTTCAGTGTTCACATTACGCTTTTGATTTTATAGAAATTATTGTTGTAAATAAAAACGCGTTTCTCTTATAGAAGTTGTGTGCTTTATTAAGAAAAAATATTTCTCAAATTTTTCACGTTATTTCAGAAATTTTTCAAATTATTGGTAAACTTGATTCAGAACGTTTTTAAACATTTGCTGAGATTGCCTGGATGTGTCCACACAAATTTCCGTAAGAAAGAAGAAAAAAAAGAAAATGGTGGGGATAGGGAACACTATACCGCTTTTGAATGGAATTAATCGTTGCGTATATTATGTTCCAAATTCAAGGTATTTGAGGGTCGCAATTTTCCGATTGAGCTGAAATTTTGCACATCCCGCTTCATATGCAAATCTCCACCTTATAAATAGCTGTTGATACAGTTGGTTGATAAAACTAATTCTTACCGTGAAGACGAAACTACTAGAAAAATAGTAGTGAATAACTTAATTATTCTTTACAACCTTCTACACACTATTTCTCTAGTAGTTTCGTCTGCAAGGTTAGGATTTGTGATATTTACCAAGGCGCCCACGTCGCAAATTGATGCGACTCAAAGTTGAAAGTGTACTTAACAGAATTACCGCGCAAAAATTCCCAAGCTCCCTAGGCACTTCCGTTTTTGGAAACGTCTCGGAAACTGGGAAATAAACCCAGCTCCCTCCCGAGGGAGAGGTACTGCCTTGGTGTGTATGGAAGGGAGCCCACTGGGGCTTGGGTCAATATTCAAAGAATACAAATCCTAGACAATGGTTAGAATTTGTTTAGCCTCCAGCTGTATCAAATGCTATAAAGGTGGAAAATTTGCATATGAATACAGCACTAGTCAATGGTGCATTAGGGATAGAAGTTCTATTGCTTTATCCCAAAAAGGGCGGGCGGTAAGGCAGCAACGATTTTGCTTCTAACTATCCCAGAGGACACCAAACAGAAACAATTGCAGATCCGAACGCGGTTACTTGCAGCTAGTGTTACTCGCCATCTTTGATTACTTCTTGTAGTAGTTGTAGTGGTGTTTATGTGTGCATTCGTAGTTTAATTTATCTATTTATTTAATTTTCCTCGTATTACCTTGTCTGAAAACTTCCTCTTTTCTCTGTGTATGGGAGTCAACATGAAATACAATATACGAATTTTCTTATATTCAAGTTGCCCCAATACAAGACTCAAGAGCCACTGAAACCTGAAGGTAATTCTTAATATGATTATAATCAATGAAATGTATGATTAATGAAAGAGGATGTTGTAGAAAGTGAAAGGTATAAGGTTAAGAGGGATAGACAACGACTGACCCTTGACCTTAATCAGAATCGTTTTCAGAAAAGTATCCACGTGAAAGTTAATGCCACACAGTAGCAATTGTCAACAAACTTTCTTCTTACCTTTGGAATACGGGGGGTATGAGGATGATTCGACACAATGGAGTTTGTCTGATGTGCCTCAGGTCCAAGATGATGGAAGTAATTGTTATGGGACCTTACCCATAATAACATAATGGACTATTCCATATGTAATAAATACTGCGCCTCAAGAGGAAGCAGGGAGTTCAGTCCGAAGTCGGGCGACCGGCTGATCGGTTGAACTCTCTGCCTTCGGGCGGGGAGGAACCCGAACGAGGCTACGCCGAAGGGCGGAGTCTCTTTCGGGGAGGTAAACCGACCATGAACCCGTTTATACGGGTTCAAAGGGCATATTTTTAGCCGAGCCCACGGGCTCGGAGATCCCACGTTAAACCGGCCTTGTGCCAGATGATGCCCTTGTGGTGGGGGTGACTAAATACCGTTCAGTCTGAAGTCTGGAGTGAAGTCCGTCAGGAGTCTGTCTGTCAGTCAGAGCGAGCGAGTCAGTCAGAGGCAGTCCAAAACAGAGTCGCGTTCAGACAATTACAACTAAACCTGATTGTTCGTACAAACACTTTCTACTTCTCTGTATATATTCCTGTTTGTAATATATCTGTGTTATTCCATACCTGTGTTCGAGTTCTTCTTTATTGGTTCTACCTTGGACTATCACCGTGGTACAAGGAACCGGACCATAACACATCTGAACATTTGTCATAGAAATGGCTTAAGAGTAGCCGGTGATGTTGCATCAGTGGAAAAGAGGCTTCACAGTGAACAATATCTTCCCCATAAGGACGTTTTGTAAGCTCCAGCCTAGATGTGGCAGCAATACTCCATTTTGATTTGATCTGATTTTTGTAAAGATGAAGTGCGGCAGAAGGATTCTATCAAAGGAAAGTGAGGATTGTGTAGCTCCAGACCTGATATGGCAGAAATACTGCATTTTGGTCTAATCTGACTTGTAAGCATGACAAGAGGAGATGACAATTTTCCCAGCACAGTGGCAGATCTGCTATGAAACTGATGAAACTTAAGCTTCTGGACCCCTAATCCGAAAGGGACCCTTGAAACAACTTTTTTTAATGAGAGAATTCTTCAACAAATCGATGTTTTTTTTTTTAAGTGTTTCTTATTAAAATAAGGCTATTTTTTTTTTTAAGTGTTTCTTATTAAAATAAGGCTATTTTTTTTTTTAAGTGTTTCTTATTAAAATAAGGCTATTTTTTTTTTTAAGTGTTTCTTATTAAAATAAGGCTATTTTTTTTTTTTAAGTGTTTCTTATTAAAATAAGGCTATTTTTTTTTTTTAAGTGTTTCTTATTAAAATAAGGCTATTTTTTTTTTTTAAGTGTTTCTTATTAAAATAAGGCTTTTTTTTTTTAAAGTGTTTCTTATTAAATTAAAAATAAGGCTATTTTTTTTTTGTTTCTTAAAAAAATAAGTTTTTTTTTTAAGTGTTTCTTATTAAAATAAGGCTATTTTTTTTTTTTTATTAAAATAAGTTTTTTTTTTTTTAAGTGTTTCTTATTAAAATAAAGGCTATTTTTTTTTTTTTTTTTAAGTGTTTCTTATTAAAATAAGGCTATTTTTTTTTTTTAAAGTGTTTCTTATTAAAATAAGGCTATTTTAGTGATGGAATCGTAAGCCAATGGGTTGAAGTAGCTAATGTTGGCCTTAGAACATGCACTAATACCCAATTTATATGACTGCAAAATTCTCCTATAAATTGGTCAAATTTCAAAATTTTCTTTGGGGCTTGCAGTGCCTGAACCTGCAGCTGTATGGGTTCGTTGAGTTCTCAAGAACCTATTCATAATCTATATTTTGAACTTTGGATTCTCCTACCTGTTATTACTGGTTGCTCCTTTGTAACCAGTAACAATTTTTTTTTCTATTGCAGGTGGAGGTGGATACAAAGTAAAAGATTTCATTTAGATTCTTTTTCACCATTCCTGGCAGAACTTCTATTGTCACAGTGTAGGATATCAAATAACAAAAGTGATGGAAACACAAAAAATAAAAAAAATAAAATAAAATTTAATATTCCCAGCATCCCTGGTTCATGTGCTTATGTAGTCACAGCAATGTAATAAATTTAAACTAATGAAGTCCTAAAGGATGAAACATCACACAAAAACTTTTTTCCACTTTGTTATACATTAACCCCCCCGCCAACAGGAATAGATAGGCCCAGTTCACACTCCTTCCACGTCTATTGAACAGGAGTAGATGTTCATCTCCTGTTTAATATTTAGGATTGGGTTTCCAGTTCATTGTAAAGTTTTCTCATTCTCACTCACTCCTAGTAACTCCTTGTTCCTTAGTGGCATTCTCACCCTGCTCGGGGTGAAATGATAAAAAAAAAAAAAAAAAACAACAAAAAAAAAAAAAAACAAAAAATAAACAAAACAAAAAAACAAAAAATAAACAAAACAAAAAAACAAAAAATAAACAAAACAAAAAAAAAAAAAAAAAACAAAACAAAAAAACAAAAAAAAAAACAAAACAAAAAAACAAAAAACAAAAAAAAACACAAAACAAAAAACAAAACAAAACACAAAACAAAAAACAAAACAAAACGCAAAACAAAACAAAACGCAAAACAAAAAACAAAACAAGACAAAAAACAAACAAAACAAAACAAAAAACAAACAAAATACCTTAGAGGCGCAAAGTAAAATATTAGGATTGATTCATTTCTTATGGCTTATCAACCCTTTGCAGGTTATTTAAAGCCAGAAAATATTTTTAGATTGTAGGAATTTTTTGGAGATAAGAATGGTTTAGTGATACAAGTCTCTCCTGCTATGGGTTAATAAACCCATAGCAGGGGAGAAGAGTGGGATTCATACCTTTCCAAATGGTATCTTCACATGAGTGAATATAACAAACCCAACTGGAAAACTACTCTCTGAATAACAGTTCCATTACAACACCCACACATCCAAGCTTACAGCAGCTGATATTCCCAAGCAGTTACCCATCTAGGTACTGACCTGGATCAATGTTGCTTAACTTTGGTGATCATACAGGAATATGTGATATTGCCATGATCATGGCTTCTACTAAATGTTTCTTGATAATTTCTCAATAACCTGGATATCTTGGAGAAGCTAGAATGGTTTTCTATTCCTTTCTCCATGGTCTTGAATTCAAAATTTGAGTCCTTCTCTACTGTATCCAAATCAAGACTAGGTTATGAGGACGTTACGTGTACATAGTGACTTTAGTGTTTCCTCAAATTTACTTTGTACTTCACCTGGAAAGAGATTACTGCAAATTAAACTTTACTTATCAGAAGTACAGATTTACAAAAGTGAATGTCTGCTTACCAATCTCAAGTTATGTACCCCTAAAGATGGAAAAAGAATTTTCTGTTTTAAACAAAAACAGTTGAAAACAGATAATCTCAAGAAACATTTCTGAGATTGTTCACCTTGACAAGAACCAATTCTACCAACAAATAACCTCAGTTGCTCAAAGATGTGGGAGAAAAGTCCTTAGTCCAACCAAGAAGAGATAAAATAAAGAGTCAATGATTAAGTGGTATGTGGAGATACATTTTTCAGCACCCACTGACATACTTTCTTTGATACTGAAAGCAGAGCACGTAATTTTTCTTTTTAATCATTTAGGACATTTTACTTGACATACAAAAGCCTGCCAAACAGGTTGTCTCAACATTTGACTTAAATAAATATTTGACCAGCTGAAATGTTTTCTTGTGACTAGTCAAACCTGTATATTAAAACAGAAGGTTTGCTCTTGGGCGATTATATTTTAAACATTTGTGTCCTTCCAAAAGCTAAGCAAAGTATTAAGAAACAGGAAAATAATGTTAGAAATAAAAGAGTACTGGGCAGCGAATGCTGGACAATCT
>CAHIKZ030000306.1:952500-1007500 GCA_903632075.3 Acanthosepion pharaonis | reverse complement strand
AGAGAAAAAAAGAGAAAGAGAGAAAAAAAGAGAAAGAGAGAAAAAAAGAGAAAGATAAGAAAAGGGCAAAAAATAAAAGGACAAAAACAATATCTACAGTGCACCAAAGAGAAAGTATGAAAACAATAGATAAAGGAGAGGCTAGTAATGTTTCCTCTATGGCATAAGGGTTGCAGAGTGCCAGATAAGCACTTTTGAACACTGTTTTAGACAAGGAAGATTGGACAGCACCAACCCAGATATGCCAGCAATACTCCATTCTTGGTCTGATCTTTTGTCACCACAGAATAATAGATTTAAACAGCATCAAGTAAACAACATCATGGTATTTAAAATAGTGTACATGAAAAAAGTGCACAAATCTGTTTCTGAAGAATCGTGCAATACTTTATCAAGTTCTGAGTTTTCTCAATCTGAGAGTGAATCAGATATTGATCCAAGACAATTTCTAGTTGGTGATGAAGACTGCAAAAAAATAAAAATATGATTGCTTTTTGAACAGCTGATGAGACGTTGGACAAAAATATCTGTCTTAAGTGATTAATATAAATACATTTTATCATTCTTCTTCTTCCCTATTTGTCAAAGAGGCTAAGGTAAGCTGGTCACATGACCATGATTTCATAATCAGATCTGTTGAAAAGCAGGCTGTCTTTTTTTTAAGCGGCAGTAGCAGCCACAAATCAAAATAAAACATTGTCCGTAATGTAACATGAAAGGAAGGCAAAGAATTGATTTCTGAATGATTGATAAAAAAAAAAAAAAAAAATTAAAAAAAAAAAAAATCAATTGTTTCTTTGGCACAGTTAACAACAAGGATCTGTACATGCTTGTCTTGTATATTGGTTAGGTACATGTCAAACCACCCAAGCCATCCCGGGTAGAGAGATAATGAAATGAGCTGACACTTGTCTGGCAGGTAAATTGAGAAGTTGGATAAAAAAAAATAAAAGTGTTCGAAGTTTAAAAAAAAAAAAAAAAAAAAAAAAAAGAAAACAACAATTGATTTTCTTAATGACCGTGACAAAAAAATTTAGTGTCATTGTGAAATGAAACAATGTTAAGGAAATAAAAAAAATGAAATGTATTCTATTATTCCTGACCACTGACAATCCCTTTCTTCCTGATTTTCAATGCATTCCTATAGTAAAATCATTAGCAATGTATTTCCATTATACATAATAGCCCTATTATATCAGTAATGCTTGCATTCATTCCTGACCTCTGACAATCCCTTTCTTCATTTTCAATAAATTCCCAAGGCAGCCACAGCCAACATTTCTAATAGATATTTTATCTATTTCTATTATCATCATCATTATCATCATCATCACAACAACAACAACAAATTCACAGCATGTAAGTAGTGTCTCTGTTCCTGATTTAAATACATTGACAAATTGATCTGACTTTTAGGATTATCTGTACATTGTTTTATTTTTTTTTTTTTTATTTACCAATATCAAGTTTGAAACTGCTTATGACGACGACAACTGCATACTATCATGAATTGGGGGGGAGGGAAATAACAGTAGTATGCACTTATTAAATGACAAAAGCAGTTTCAAACTTGACATTTGTAAATAAAAAGTGCAGATAACTCTGTGAAAGTCAGCAATCAATTTGGCATTATTTATAAAACCCACTTCCAAAATGATTAAAAAAAAAAATTATTCTAACAAAGGTTTGGCAATCTTCATAAATTATCCTACCACCTGCAAAAAGAACAGACCAGTCAAATTTAGTGCCAAAATTTAACAAATTTCTGTTGAAATCTGCCCCCACCGATATCAGGTTATTATCTCAATTGTATCTCCAAATATTTAAAATATTTTCTTTTGGTGACTTTACTTTGAAGATTAACTGACTACCAACCACTTGAAATTACTTATGCACCCCCCCACCACCACCACAATTTTTACGATTGATTCCATGTAGGTGCCATCACTGGTTTCATTCCAATTCCAGATCATACTGTCCTGGGTATGACTATAAACTACCCTGCGTAAGACGATAAACTACATCCAACAGCAAAGCCTTTGATCAGGATATTTTGAGGAGCATGGTACCACCACTTAATTACAGGTGTTCTCACATCCACCCTGAACCAGGGTGGTATCACCTGTTAGGGTCCCAGATATGGGCAAATAGTTAACTCAAAGTGGGGTCAAAACACTATGAAAGTGTAAAAATAGGTTTTAATACCAGAAATACTTTGTAAAAAATTATTACCAGCAATAAAAATCTTGTTGACATTAAATAACCTATTGAGGTCGATATGCCGTAAAACAAAACAAACCAAACCAAAACTACCAACGCTGCAAAATTACTCATGTCACCCCCCCCCCAGAACATACGTATTCTTGCTATGATTTGATGGATTTGGTCGTTTAATGGCATATGAACTCCTTATGGGTCATTTAATGCTAAAATTTAATTTCCTTGGGAGCTTTGAAGTAAAAAAAAAAAAAAAAAAAAAAAAAAATGATATATGTTATTCTGATTTCACAATTGAATACATGGTAGATGATACTCAGCTTTTGTTCATATACATGTTTGTGTGGGCATGACTGCTAAATACTGGAAGCAGTGATGTGTGTTTTATGTTGTAGTTTTGTTGAACTTATATTTTGGAATATAGTTTGATTCCTTTAAGAAATTGTAGGATATTTTATGGATTAATATCATGAAAGATTTTTCATGTTTGTTTTTTGATTAATTTTGTTTAGCGGCATATCAACCTCTATGGGTTATTTAATGCCAAAATTTAAATATTTTGAACACAATTTTATGACTTCAACTAAATATATTTTGAATGCAATTGTATGCCTTCAACGACAGATAAAATGCATTGTTGGTCATTTTGTTTAGCGGCATATCAACATCTCTATGGGTTATTTAATACCGAAATCTAAATAATTTGAACACAATTTTATGGCTTCAACTAAATATATTTTGAACACAATTGTATGCCTTCAACTACAGATAAAATGACTGTCCTTCTCTTAGTCTTTGTCAGTCTTTTTGCTATAAAATGTATTGTTGGTAATTCTATAAATTAGTATTGTTGGTAATTTTACTTTAAAAATGTGTTGGTCATTTTTTTTTTTGTTTTTTTAATACATGAAAAAAAGTGAACTGCTGGTCATTTTACTATAAATATGTATTTTAATAGCTTCATCTACTGCAAGGAAAGTTGGTTTTGTGTTGTGTCAAAAAGTTTCTCATCTGAGTCCATCGTTCAAATCTATAAATCAACCACCCGTCCTTGCATGGAATATTGCTGTCATATATGGTCTGGTGCTCCCGCTGTATGTCTCAAAGTCCTCGACAAAATCCAGAGACGAATATGCAAGATGATAGGTCCTGATCTGGCATCTAGTTGACAATCGCTATCTCACAGACGTGCTGTGGCCTCTCTGTCTCTTGTACAAATATTTTCATGGCAACTGTTCCAACGAGCTACTTTCGCTAGTTCCCAGACTACATGAATTTAAACGAGCTACCAGGCTGGCATCTCAGTCCCACCCTTTCACTGTCAAAACAGTTAAATGTAACCGTCTCTTCTACTCAAACAGCTTCTTCTCTCACACTTCCCGTCTGTAGAACTCCCTTCCCCTTACTTGCTTCCGCGATGACTATAATCTTCAAATATTCAAGTGTAATGTCAATCGACATCTGACACCCTGAGCTTGTTCCCTGTTCTTCTCTGTATCCTTTCCTCAAACACGCCTCTTTACTCTTGTTCTAAATCCTCTGTAACCCCTTGCGTGCTAGAGGCACTCCCACCTTGCTTGGGGTGAATTGCCTTAAAGAAAAAAGAAAAAGAAATATATACTTTCATAGTGTTTTTTTTTTTTTTTGGAGTTTCACTATTTGGGGAGATCTTGCTTGGACATAGTTTATAGTCATACCTAGGACTCCTCATGCTATGGGGGGAGAGACATCTAGTGAGAATTAACCCACTACAGTTGCAATAATTTAACCCCAGCTTGCTGAACCTTACACTCTGCTGAGATGCATAACACACAACACATTTATGTTATAAACTAAAATCTTTTTCAGATGCCTTAAACAAACAAGTTGCATTTCATCCAACTAAATCAGCCGTTCTCAACCATTTTTTTACCCATGGACTACTTTTACACTTATTTTTTTTTTTGGTGGACCTCCATAACCATTCAATGGGGAAAAAAAAAAAAAAAAAAAAAGTACTTTTTACTAATAGATAAGTATAGGAATTAATTGGATAATAGAATTAGTAAATGTACATGCTTTATTTTTAAGTAAAACTAATTTAATGAAAATAAACTTTTATTTGACTAAATTCTATGGAACATTAACTACACTAGTAAAATAACTCATAATAAACCATTTTAAAATACTATGCAAGTAATTAATAAGTTTGAAAAAAGTGCAGATTTATTCAATGAGATTCTTGTGGTTGATGCAGAGATTAATACAGTTAATCAATCCTTATATAATTTATAATTTTATTAATAATATTTTATACTAGCAGTAGAGCCCGGCATTGCCCAGGGATGTAACAGTAAGAGATAGATCAAGTATCAACCATCATAAAGACTGAAAAATAAAATTGACAAAGATTATTGTTTAAGGTTGACAGACACACATGTCTTAATTAATTTTTTTGTTGTTTTTTTTTTTTTTTACGAATTGGTCAAACCCAAACTCAAACAAAAACATTGTTTTCAATCG
Organism: Acanthosepion pharaonis; assembly: GCA_903632075.3. Classification (NCBI taxonomy): domain Eukaryota; kingdom Metazoa; phylum Mollusca; class Cephalopoda; order Sepiida; family Sepiidae; genus Acanthosepion; species Acanthosepion pharaonis. Next base: position 1,002,781 of record CAHIKZ030000306.1, on the reverse strand, counting down.
TTATGAGTCTACCGATTGAATAGAATTTTATTATAAACAATTGTCTTGTAAATGGAATTTTTAAAGCATTCTGAATGTAAAAATAAAGAAAAAAGTGTGCAAGACAAGACAATAAGAAACACTACCTGGAAAAAAAAAAAAAAAAAAAAAAAAAGTTTTGTTGAAATTGGTTGAAAAATGTAGGAAATCCGATCCCATATATAAATGAACACACACACAAACAACCTGGGTTTTATAAGTATAACTCGATATAAGCTGTCCCCTTTTCATTCTCGCGACAGTGATGCCTCTTAATCATGTTTTCAAATTGATTTCGTGCAAAAACAATTGTGTTTTTCCAATTTTTGGCGCTGTCAGAACCACCACAAGGTAATTTTACGTAGTCCTGTGTAGTTTTGTTGAAATTGGTTGAAAAATGCCGGAAATCCGATCCAATATATAAATGTACAGACACACACACACAACCTGGGTTTTATAAGTATGATTAAGACATTAATATTTAAAATTAATATTATCATTAATATATTAAATTAATTTATAATAAATTATAATCTTTAATTAATTTTCAACATTGATCAAAGAACGGTAAGATCTCAGCATTCAAAACATTAATTTAAAAACAGTGCTCAATACAAAAAGTAGAACCGTAAATATTTATTTATTTCTTATGCAGTGTTACATTAAAACATGCAGATATCCACACATGAGACATTTAAAAAAGGTTTTCCTTTTTTGATGTTGAAACAAAAATGTACAATTTTGTAGTGGATATGTGCATGTTCTAATGTAACACTGCATAATATATATATATATATATATATATATATATATATATATATACACACACACACACACACACACACACACTTCTCAGTTTTTATCCAACTTTTGCAATCAAAACATCCAGTAGAGTAAAAGGGATGCTAACTTACATCGTTTGATCTTGATTTCTGCTAGTTTTAGAGTCGTTTTCTTATTTTTAGTATTTTAATATGACAGATTACTGTAGAATTTCAAATTCTCAGTTGTAACTACCATTCTGAAGTGTAATTGCTCTATGGCTGACTAAAATATTACTGTGGACCTCCAATTTGCTATTTTTTTGTGTAGACCACTAGTAATGTTATATGGACCACCAGGGTCCATATGAACCCCAGTTAAGAACCACTGATCTATATGAATTACCCTGTCCTGTGTATAATGATAAACTACATCTGGCAGCAAGGCCTCTGATCAGGAGGTTTTGAGGAGCATGGAACCGCCTCTTAATTGCTGCTGTTCCCAAGTTCACCCTGGGATGGGAGCACCTGTTAGGGTCCCAGCTATGGCCAATAGTTAATCCCCAAAACACTAAAAAAATTACTCACAGATGACTAAAGACAATGGAGAGGTTGTTCTACAGAAGGATATTGAGAATATCATTGACAGAGAATGTGAGCAATTAGGAAGTTTTAAGCAAAATGGGAACTAAAAGTATATTTACTTAGAATCAGAAAAAGACATGAAGAAACAGGGCTTGGAGAATTTGACACTTACAAGGCATATTAAAACAAAAGGAGGAACAGCAAGTAACCTACCTAATGAGCTTAGATAAAAATGGATAGCACAATAAAGGGATAGTATAGAAAGAAACAAAGAATAAGAAGTCGTGGAAAGCCATGATTACCTAATCCTGAAATAATATGGTATATAAAAGTGAGACTGACCATCACAGAGTTCCCCTTATACAAAATTTTAAAATTAACCTTTAGCACTCTGCATAATTAATATTACTTCCCTTTCCACTGCATTCTTTTTTAAGGCCCCTTAATAATATTATCCTTATTGTTAATTTCACTCAAAGGTGTTTTCTGTTGCCATAGCAGGATATGACAACACAGCTATGAAATTCAAACAAATTCATGAATCAGTCACCTTCAGTGGCAGGATAAAATTTTGCACTGCCAATAAAGTCATATATAAAGTGATAAAAAGGTCAAATAACTGAAGGTTCGGTATATTGTAAAAATTAACCAACCTAACTGAACATTCTCTTGGTGCTCAACAACTATAGCCTTGTGCCAGATTGAATTAAGCTTAGTAAATAACTAATGTCTTTAATTGTCTTTGAAAATAAATTTTGTTTATAATTTCAAGGATTTGTACTAATCTCTTGTTTATCAATAAATCACATGTGGATAACATGGATTAATTTGCTAATCCTCAGATTAGGGATAAAATACTAAATCTATTCACAAAGACATGGCTACAGTGAGATTAAAGCATTATCTAATGACTGACCAGTCTTCTAAAGGGAACATCATACTTACTTAAAAAAAATAAAAAAATAAAAAAAGAGATCTCTCTTGAAGAAAAATTATTTCATTCCAAGAGTTATCCAAACAGACTGTATGTAAGAAGAGGAGGTAAAAAAAAAAGGTAAGAAGAATGTAAAAAAAAAAGAAGGAAGAAAAGAAGGAAAAAAAGAAGGAAAAAAAGAAGACAAAAAAAAAGAGAGAGAAGGAAAAAAAGAAGACAAAAAAAGAGAGAGAAGGAAACAAAGAAGACAAAAAAAAGAGAAGGAAACAAAGAAGACAAAAAAAAGAGAGAGAAGGAAATAAAGAAGACAAAAAAAAAGAAGGAAAAAAGAAGACAAAAAAAAAAAGAAGGAAAAAAAGAAGACAAAAAAAAGAAGGAAAAAAAGAAGACAAAAAAAGAGAAGGAAAAAAAAAGAAAAAAAAAAGAGAGAAGGAAACAAAGAAGACAAAAAAGAGAAGGAGAAAAAAGACAAAAAAAAGAAGGAGAAAAAAGAAGACAAAAAAGAAGAGGAAAAAAGAAGACAAAAAAGAGAAGGAGAAAAAGAAGACAAAAAAGAGAAGGAGAAAAAGAAGACAAAAAAGAGAAGGAGAAAAAGAAGACAAAAAAGAGAAGGAGAAAAAGAAGACAAAAAAGAGAAGGAGAAAAAAAGACAAAAAAGAAGGAGAAAAAGAAGACAAAAAAGAGAAGGAGAAAAAGAAGACAAAAAAGAGAAGGAGAAAAAGAAGACAAAAAAGAGAGAGAGAAGGAAAAAAAGAAGACAAAAGAAGAGAAAAAAAAGAAACAAAGAAGAGAAAAAAAGAAACAAAGAAGAGAAATAAAAAGAAACAAAGAAGAGAAATAAAAAGAAACAAAGAAGAGAAATAAAAAGAAACAAAGAAGAGAAATAAAAAGAAACAAAGAAGAGAAATAAAAAGAAACAAAGAAAAAAAAAAAAAAAAAAAGAAAAAAAAAAAAAAAAGAAAAAAAAAAAAAAGAAAGAAAAAAAAAAAAAAAAAAAAAGAAAAAAAAGATTTTTCAGAAAAATTACGAATAATACACTGACCAACTTGGCTCATTCCCAGTAAGCGTAACTAAACAAAACATTCACATGATATATATCTCAAAGAAGGAACAAATATATATAAAACAAAAGGACTCTTATAATTATACATTGAGAGGGACACCTCTAATGTAGGGAGCGTAAACCTGCAATTTTTGGCATCCTCTGTGTCTAGACAAAGTTTAGTAGAGTTTTTTTTTTTTTAGCTTTCCACTATCTTTGTTTTTCTCAATGCATAATGATAATAAACATTTCATTTATATTACCTCGATTATATTACAATTCAATCAATAAGAACATTTGTTTTGCCCTGATGAAGTCCTTGAAGGATGAAATATGTTAGAGAATTTTTTCTATTATCAGTCAATAACATACCATTAGTCATATATATATATATCTCAAATGGTTGACTTTATATCTATCTGATCATAGCTCTATAAGGACCCACTTAAATCAATACAAAGACATAACAACTTTAATACATAAAAGTCATTGAAAAGAAACTTTAAAAAATATTAGAAGGCCATATAAAATAGCAAAAAAAAAAACAAAAATAACTTTAAAACAGCTGTAATGGTAGTGTTCAAGAATTAAAAAATATGTCTATGTGTTGGCAACCAAAACCATTATAGGACTCAGAATGAACAATGATTTACAAAAAAAAAAAAAAAAAAAAAAAATTTTTTCAGTGATTTTCAATTAAACTTTCATTAAAGAGAGAAAATAAAAAAATATCCCCTGACGAGTAGACGGAGTGATTGCTGGAGGATGTGTCTACAAAACTCTAAAGTCAAGATGCAGAAGGTAAGATCAATCAGCTAAGTGACAAATTTTATATCTGTATTAATCTATATAATAAATGCCAATGTCAGTGTGTCACATTTTTTCAATTAAAATGACAACTCTCAATAGCTTATGCCCTTCTAGAAAATAAATGCCAATTTCAGGGTGTCCCTGTGTCACACTTTCTCTTTACTCCTAGAGGCTATAGCTCAACATATACCATTTGGGAATCAGGCCAACTCTGTGAGCAAATTAAAACCATTCCGGGCTGAATCTGGACCCACAGTTCTGAAATTTTGGATTCCCAAGTTTTCATTATTGTTTTCTGCAATTATTTTTTATGTGATTTTTTTGCGACAAATGTTTTTGTATGATAACAATTTTTATAACTTAGAAATAAATTTGGGAATAATCAAAATTGTGTCATCAAACGAAAGCCACACATGAAATAAAAATAATTCTTTGTACAGAAAATAAGGACCTACATACATCAAACTGTCTTTAAATTAAGTGGAAACATTAGAATTATAGTTGAACTTTTAAAAAGGTAAGCTTAGATATTAATGCAATACTGAAATGCAGCAATCCATTTCGAATTCTGTAGTTTATTGCATCTACTCCTCCCTACCTATTGTGATGAAGACTCAATCAAGAGCCCTCCACAGGAGCTAGGGTGGTTTTCAAGCTAGCATTAAATATATATAAAGTGAACACAGAAGTCAACACTTAGAGGTGACAATCTGTTTCATGCTAGATGCAATCGTCAGGCCACAATTGCATCTAGCATGAAACAGACTGTCGCCTCTAAGTGTTGACTTCTATGTTCACTTTTATATTTACACAGGCACTATCTCTGATATTGAGCACAATATGGCTATTAGGTTTTAGAATTTTGGAAAATTAAAGTGACTGTCTTAACAATGAAGTTCATTGCAAATGTGTTAGTGTAATGAAAAACCACAATCTTCAGAATTTTCTTTAAAGATTTTTAGATTTTAGGCAAAATTATAATTTGTTAAATCTATCTTAAAAAAAAAAAAAAAAAAATCTTTTGAAATCCAGGGAAATGATTTTCAATTTATTTATGCATAAATACAAAAAAAAAAAAAAAAATTATTATTTCGTTTTTTTGCACCATAGGGAAAAAGAGTTCTCACAAGAGCCATGTCTGTGAGTGCAAGTGCTGATCGCCGATGGTGTTCAAGGGATCATGTCAAAATAGTCTCATGTTTCCAGCAATTTTCATCTGGGAGGTTTCAATCTAGATATCAAAAACAGGCTTTCTATGAATTTGCTCACAACACCACCATACACACACAACATACCCAGCAACACCACACACACACAAAAAAAAAACATACCCAGCAACACCACCATACACACAGATTTTTTTTTTAATATTAAACTTTTTCCTAATTCTTAATCCTCCCCACCTAACTTCTGGTCACCGTGTGAGTGTGCTACAAGAAAGAAAAGGATAAGTGTTCAAGTATCACCAGCGGATTAGTCTTCATTTCCAATTTAGGCTACTTAACGATCGTAGAATGACGATCTGGAAGCTCAGGTAGAAGAAAGAAAAAAAATACTAGTTAATAATTACTGAACTTAGTTTTCCCACAAAAATCAAATATTCGCCATATTTGGTAACCGAAGATTGAAGTTGTGTGTATAAAGACTGAGGAAAAACGTGTGCTTTACATGGAAAATACATCGGGTACCCGGGACCCCATTTCATTCAAGACGAAGGTGTGTTGTTTTTATACTGACACACCAACCTTACGAAACTAGATTGGGGAGTAGGCGAGGGTAGATGTTCCGGGTAGAAGCGTCTTCCCTCAACCAGTACCCGAAATCAGACGACTCTAAATTTTTCTACAGACAAAGAATTCTCTTATTTAACGATAATGAAAATATGGATCGTGATTGTAAATGACAGAGGGGGGAGGGGAATAAGAGTCAACTCAAAAAAATTTTTTTTGGTATATACTAGAAAAGAATTAGTATTTTTTATCAAGATAAAATTAATAAAATAAGTGACCATTTCAAATGAAACTAATTTTTCTTTTAAGAAAAAAGATTTCTTTCAGCTTCTCCTCGACGGAACAATTGGCGCGACGTAGTCACGCAATCTAAAAAAAAAAAAAAAAAAAAAAAAAAAAAAAAAGAGAATGGTGAAAAGAAAAGAAAATTCTCTGTCAGACTGAATATAATTCTTTTTGAAATCCTTTCTTGGTTGAACCAAAAAGTTTTCAGCACCCTCTCGTCATAGTCCCGATCTGCACTGTCATTTATTTTATTGATTTATTATTTTTTTTTTTCTCCCCACATTAAAGCTAAAAGCATTTTTAAGATCTGAAAACAGAAAACTTATGGTGTGTAGTAAAACTAAATTCTTAAAAAAAGGTTGAAGGAAAATGTTATTTGCGAAACAAAAGCCAATGTTTGACGAAGCAAGAGAAAGATTTTCGTTTTCATGTCTCAAATTCATTTATTTCCAAAATAAAAATTAGAGATGAAAAATCTATTTTAATTCAATCTTAAATTTGTCTTAAACTTAAATCTACAAAAAAGTGAAAACAAGGGCTTTTTAATCGTAAATTTACTAAAAAAAAAAAAATAAATAAATAAAAAATAAAATAAAAATAAATAAAAAATTTTAACATGATAGGAAGGATTAAAAAATCCGAAAAATATACAGAAAATACTTTGGTCTTTCCTAATAGTATCATAGTTAGATGATAAAAAAATTGTTTAATCAAGTCTGGGGCCTTTTTTCATCAGGGTATGCTAATTTTTAGCGAAATATTTATTTTAGACATATACCTATTTTTTTTTATTTCTCCATGCTTCTGTGAGATTGGACTATATTCCCATCACGGTACTTTATTGGTAATAATTTAGTAATTACTACTAATATTGGTAAAGAAAAAGAAAAAAGTAATGTTATATTTCAGATGCTAAAACAAAAAATCTGAAAAAAGAAACCTAAACCATAGTTTGTTATTTTTTTTAACCCATTACTTAGCATCTCGTATTTCAACAATTTTTTTTAAGGAATTCCGATACAAGTGCGTGTGTGCGACAACAAATGTCGTTCTCATGTCAAAGGGAAGAACATCTTTTTCTTGCCATGTGACATTTATTTATTTTAAAATCAGAACTTTGACACAAATTCTAAATTCAAAGATTCTTCTTTCTCTAGGATATTTAAAATGTGAGAAACGCGTTCAATAAGATTAAGAATTTAACGTCGGCCAAATATTCGAAACAAATTGTTTTAAAAATCGCTTCTTACATTTTTTTTTTTTTTTACAACATTATTTTTTAAATTTAATAAGATTTGAAAACTGAACATTGATTAATTTTTAAAATAAAATAAACAATTTTTACTGTATTTTTTTTTTTTTCGTAAATAATACTTTAAAAAATAAATGAATGATAGCAAACAGCCATCCTCCCTAAGTTAGTCTCTTAGACACTTCGTCTCGCGTTCCTTTTTTTTTTTGTAAGTAAAATTGTGACCCATTCAGCTATCTGTGTAACTTTGTCCCCACCCTGAACGGACTAACATTTTTTTTTAAAATCACCTTATAAAATTTTTCCACAAAAAAATAAAAATAAACTAAAGATAAGGGATCCACAATTTAGCAAAATCAACAGGTTTTTTGTTTTTTTTTTTCCGAGGACGCATGTACTTTATGCCCCCGCCCCTAAAACACAACCCAAGGATACCCGAACGGCATTTTTTTTTTTTTTTTTGCCTTCAGTGATTTTTCTTTTTATCGTCACGAAACAAGACAAAAAGCAACGGGAACAAAGAAATTAATTGCATGATTGCAGCTAAAAGGAAAGATAATAAATACCGCTTCTTGGGACGTTTTTTTTTGTTTTTTTTTCCTTTTTTTTGTGGTGGGGTGCATGAGGGTCGGGAATAGACTAGGAAACTAGGAATCGATTTTTAGTTTTACTGTTGCTTTCGATGCTATTGCGAAATCAATGAAATATCTGCAGTAATTATTGAAGAGGAGGCAATTGATGCCATTTTGGCCGAGTCCCATTCATCTCAATTTGGGGCCATTGTCCAAAAATTAGTTGTTTTTTGTTTGTCTTTTTTTGGTCGTGTTTTAAGAAATATTTTGAAAATGAAAATGTATTCTCACATGCCAAAGTAGAAAAAAAAATGTACATTATTTCATTTTTATTATTTTTTTGGGGGGGGGGGTACTTAGTCATTTAATGACTCACCAAAAACAAAAGATTTCTCCCTTTTTCTTGTAGAATTGTTTATTGCAAGGTTTTATTTTTGTAATTACAACATGAAAGAAATAATAGATAAATAGGGCAGAAATGATTTCCAAAAAAAAAAAACAAACTACTTGAGGTGAGGGTGCTGAAAATAGATAAAAAACGGGAACCCCTCACCAAAAAGTGAAAATTAACAAAAATTCTATAAACTAAACTTCAATACTACAGAGAAAAAAAATGAAATACTTAATTAAAAGAAAAAAAAAAGTCTAAACGCGAAAAACTAAAAATTCCAGTTCATTCAAAAGAAATTGAACCCTCATTTTGTGCACGATTCTTTTAAATTAATGTACATGCTAAAAAATAATAATAATAATTTTATTCCAGTTTCGTTAAAAGATTCTATGACATACAGATCTTTGGGGGGGTTCTGCATCAAGAAGCATCGTTTCACCATGCGCCAAACACAAGCTAATAATTTTTTTTTTTTTTCACCTAATGTTGAAACCTGTAGGCAGGCAAAACACGACACGAATTAATTCTTCTGTTGCAAAGATTCAAATGATCTTTTACAAACAGACATTTACACGGGTCATAATGCTTGGCATGGCGTCACCCCTACCCCCAACATGTATTGGTAAATGTAGCAAATTTGATTGTATTTTTTTTTTTTATTAATATTGCTTCAATACTTGACCCCCCCCCCAAAAAAAAGACTGGTTCTGGCTTTTCTGTAAATAAATAAATACCCATGAGGTGACGTGTGGGTATGAATGGTGATTAAAAGAGAATCTACAACTTTTTCTTTTCGTGTTTTAGTTTAAATTGAAGTTTTTTTTTTTTTTTAAACCTGCTTGACAGCACGAAAGATTCAATCAAATAATGAAACTTTAACGAGTTTTTTTTTTTTTAACTTAATTTTTGTGTAAATAATTTCTGTTTTAAATAATTAAAAACAAAAATCAAAAACAACTTACCTTAGGTTCCCGTCTGTTACGAAACCGTTTGTGTAATTCCATCACTTTTACTAATGCATTGTCGAAGTGCATGATCCAGACAGCCTTCCCCAGGATTAAATGCCGTAATAAAAGTGGACTCGATTTTTGTTGTTTTTTTTTAATTTTTATTTATTTACATCTTAAAATAGCCCGACTGTATTTACATTTGCAGGCACGAGGAAGCGAAATATGAATAAAAACATTTTTTTTCTTCTTTTTCGACAGGTAGGTACTCCACAAGGTTTAAGTCTTGCTTTGAATTGAGAGTGTATATATTGAAACTAGAGTAAAATAAATTAAAAAGCGTGGTTAGTTGGTATGAGTGAATGAGTCCGTGCGGATTTGCAGGATAAACGAATTACTAGAAGTACGGCATTGCGCGCGCACACCAAAAATTACTAGTAAGACTTACTCCCCCCTCCTACCGACTTTCCCATTTGTGGAAGGAAGGAAGGAAGGAGTGAGCTGAGAGAATGACATAAAGATTTCGACTGAACGAGAGGAAAGGGTCGATGGAGAAAGAATGAATGAATGAACGAAAGAAAAAATGAAAGAAAGAGAAAGAAACACAAGGGAGAGTAAGGCGACGAAGAAAAACTGTGAAACGGAGAGTAAGAAGAAAGTAAAGTGAACGAATTAAGAGATGTTACAGTAGTTTAAAAAAAAAAATATATATTATGTTTTTTTTTTTTTAAGTAGAGAGGGAAATACATACTGGCGAGATTCAAGAGTTAGTTTTTAAACCTGTTCCTCTTTCGTTTGGTTAACAACGAGAAAAATAAATAGATACGTTAGAGAGAAAATAACTATCCACCTCTCTTGTTTATAATTTGGTGAGAAGATTTAAGAAAAAGTAAAGACCACCTCGTTAGCAATAAAATAACATTTAACAGACATTTGATAGACTTTCTTCTTTTTATCGAGATGGGCGGGGGAGTATTAATACAAATTCGTGTAGATAAACGTGCGTTTCGAAGATGGAAGATTTTTTTTTTTAAGAAAATCAAAGACGCTTTCTTTCTCCTTTCTTTTGTGTTTGAAAGAGTCAACACTAACAGTTCTCAAATAAGATAATTTATCAGCGGGAAATACTACAGTGTTGTTTGCAATCTCACAAACACATGAGTGACGTTGGTTGTTGTTAAGTGTACTTGTTGTGTACCTGCGTTCCACACCGCCTCCAAACACATTTATTGTGACTTAGGGAAAAATAAAATGATTATTTAAGTAAAACAAAAAGCATGACTCGGCTTTTCTTTTAAGTTGCTATTTTAACCCAAAACAAGTTTAAACATAAGACAATCTAAATTTATTTGTTGAATTCAGAAGAATAAATAGTTCAGAATTAATTTCGGAATCAGTCAGTCAGTCCATTTATTTTAAGCCAGTTCATATGTATGTATGTATATGTGTGTGTGTGTGTGTGTGTGTGTGTGTCAGTGTCAGTCAGTATCTCTTCTTGAGATAGATAGATAGAAAGAAAGAAAAACTATATGTACGCATCAGTTTTCTTTTCTATATACCTATCTTTTCTTTCTTCGTTTTTACGTGTTTATGAATCTCAGTTACTTTGTTTTGTTTCCATCTATTATCTCAGTCTGCTCACATATGTAATACTTTTGATATCTATCTATCATTCTGTCTATCTATTCATATTTATCAATCTATCTATCAGTTCATATTTATTCTGTCTATTCATGTGTTTTATCAGTTCATATTCATATGTATCTGTCTATCAGTTTATCTTTCTATTCATATCTGTCTGTTCATATGTATCTGTTTATCAGTTCATTTTCATATCTATCTATTCATATTCCATTATCTATCTATCTATCTGTTTATCAGTTCATTTTCATATCTATCTATTCATATTCCATTATCTATCTATCTATCTAATAATAATAATGGACTCTCCCGTCGGTTTTGACGTATGAGGATCTGACAGCTTATTGATTCAGTTATGAAAGTTTGTGTGATAATCTTACGTGGCATTTAAGACCCGCTAGTGATTTACAAAGGAGGCCACATATGGAGCAAGTGTGAGGATTGTGAAATGCGATCACTGTTAGACTGGCCCATCTTTTAGATCTTGCTCTTGCTTTTTGAAGATGATTCAGGCAAACAGATTGAAAATTGCTGAGTCCACTAAAACACGTTGATCTCCATTCTACCCGCTCCAAAGCTAAGCGCTCAAGGGTGTTATATGGTATATTGACTGCTGACAAATTGCTTTTCAGCTTGTCTTTGTATCTTAGCCATGGGCATCCTACATTCCTGTGGACATGATCTAATTGGCTGTACATTAGGATCTTGGGTATCCTGTCATCAGACATTCTATCTATCTATCTATATATATATTCATATCTATCTATCAGTTCATGTATATCTATTCATATCTATCTATCTATATATATATTCATATCTATCTATCAGTTCATGTATATCTATTCATATCTATCTATCTATATATATATATATATATATATATATATATATAGATATATATATTCATGTCTATCTATCAGTTCATATATATCTATCTCTATATATATATATATATATATATATATATATATATATTCATTTCTATCTATCAGTTCATATCTATCTATCTATCTATATATATATATTCATGTCTATCTATCAGTTCATATCTATCTATCTATCAGTTCATATCTTTCTATTCATATCTATCTATCTATTCATATGTATCTATCAGTTCATATCTATCTATTCATATATATATATCTATTCATATCTCTCTATATATATATATATATATATATATATATTTTCATGTCTATCTGTTTATTTATCTATCAGTTTATATCTATCCATATGTATCTAGTACATGGGGGTTACAGGGAGTGAAAGTGAGAAAAAATATTGTGTAATGGAGGGGTATTGAGTAAGGGAGCTCCACAGGTGGGGAGTGTGAGAAAAGAAACTGTTGGAGTAGAAGTGATGGTTGCATTTAGCTATTTCAACAATAAACTGGTGGGACCTAGATGCCAATGTAGAAGCACACTTAAATTTATGTAGTCGGGGTGTCAGGGGAGATAGCTCATCAGAACAGTTGCCATGAAAATATTTGTAGAAAAGACAGAGGGAAGCCATGTTGAGTCAGTGAGAATGTGACTGAAGTCGAGATGACACGTCAGGATCAATTACATTAAAGATCCATTGTTGCATTTTGTCAAGAATATACAGCAGGAGGAACAGACCAGATATGGAAGCAGTATTCAACGCACAGGCAAAAGTTAGATTTGTAAATGTGCAGGATGGACTGAAAAGAAATATTTTCTGACATGACACAGTGACCCAAATTTCCTTAGTATATATATATATATATATATATATATATATATATATATATATATATATATGTGTGTGTGTGTGTGTGTGTGTGTGTGTGTGTATAGATACATATGAATAGATAGATGCATATGAATAGACATGTATGAATAGATAGATATGAACTGATAGATACATATCAATAGATCGATAGATATGAATATATAGATATGAACTGATAGATACATATGAATAGATATATATGAACTGATAGACATGAATATATATATATATATATATATATATATATATAGATAGATAGATATGAATAGATAGATACATATGAAAAGATATGAATAGATAGATACATATGAAAAGATATGAATAGATACATACGAATAGATATGAATAGAAAGATATGAACTGATAAAGAGAGATAGATACATATGAATAGATATATATGAACAGATAGACATGTATATATATATATATATATATATATAGATAGATAGATAGATAGATAGATATGAACTAAGAGATACATATAAATAGATAGATATGAATAGAAAGATATGAACTGATAGATATGAATAGATATATATGAACTGATAGACATGAATATATATATATGTGTGTGTGTGTGTGTGTGTGTATATATATATATATATATATATATATGAATAGATAGATATTGAAAACATGAGGCTAAAAAGGTGTGGTGCCCTCCAGGAGTCTAGTGTCAGTCATGTTGATGACAGACAGAAAAGTTTCCTTATGGTGAGTAAATGAGAGCAGTTTTGTTTTGGAGGTGTTAACATTTAAAAGCCATTTCCTGCCCCAGTTAACCACTGATTGGAGGTCCTTTTCAATGGCAGCAGACAGATTTACTTTGTCGAATCAAAAAGATCATTGATGAAGATCAGAAACAGCATAGGACCAAAAATAGAGTCTTAGGGCACACCCACATTTGTGTGAAAGGATCTGGAAGTGAGCCCATTCAAAACAACTTTCATTTCATGATTTGATAGGAATGATTGGATTAAATCAAGCAATGCTCCTGTAATACCATAGACCTGGAGCATGCGTATGCCACTAAACAAAATCAACCAACCAACTAAATGAGCAATACAGAACAAATACACTATGCCTAGAGGCAATTTATGTGATAAAAAGTACATTTAAAAATGAAATTGTTAAAGGGAGATAACTGCTGATTTGAAGTCAAGACATTGATAACTCTCTCCTCCAATTTGCAAACCCTAGTTACCATATTCTTAATACTTGATGTAATGCAAAAATATCATAATGATAAAATCAGTCAATAATTATTTAAAACTATTTATACTGGGACTTATGCATGCAATTACAAGTAATCCAGAATAATATTCTAAATTTTTGGCATATGAATTTTTTTGAAAGTGTTTTTAACAGATTGTCATTGAGGGCACCTAGCATCAATTAAATAAAGGTTCATGATTAAAAGAAACACCAGTCCCCATTGCTTGATTAACAACAGATTGGCAGATTTAGATCAGCTATCAATTTGACTTTATTGAATCTATCAGACTTACCATTAAGACAACAGTAAATAGCTGTATCATCAGCATAGATACTGAGTCTAAGACTAGTAAATATCATTGATAAAAATTAGGGACAAATTAGGTCTAAGGATAAAGTGGCCATTCAAAACAACCTTCATTTCATGATTTGATAAGATTGTATCAAATCAAAATTTCAGTAAGAAACACCATAACTCTTTAACTTGTGAAGAAGACCAGCATGCTAAACCCTGTTTTTTGAATATCTCAGTGTTTCAGATATCTCAAAAAATTTTTAACAGACTCATTGAGGGGCTGTGGCCAAATCATATTGAAACACCAGTCCCCATCGATCACTGGAGTTAAGCAATATCAAGTCAGGTCAGTACCTAGATGGGTAACTTCTTGGGAATATCAGGTGTTGTAAGCTTGGATGTGCAGGTGGTGTAATAGATAATGGCTCAAAATTGTTAATCGGCAAGCTAAGTTCCAAATTTGGTTCTGTTGGGTTTGTTATATTCACTTACAAACAAATACCCTTGGGAAAGGTATGTATCCACATCTTTTCTCAACAGATACGAGTTAATTAGTAAAACTTGTAACACTAAGCCATTATTATATCTCCCCACCGAAATCTTGCAAGCTAAAACTATTTTCTGGCTTTAAATAATATGCAAAAGGTTGATAAACCATAGAAAACAAATCAATCAGCTAATAAAATACTGATTAGCTGCACAGGCATGCCTTTTAGATTTATTCACATTCTCTGGAATATAAATTTCTAGAAACTACCATGGTCACAAAAGTGGTAGAAGCTCTGACTGACTCCAAATCAGTCAGGTTTCGGTCCTGGCTTGAAGTATTCAGATGTCTAGTTGCAGAGAGGTGCTGTGATATAGTGAAACAATACTGTCTGCGAATGACATAATTAAGCTCTTGAAAACATATTTCAATTTAGCACTGTTGAGAGATAAGCTGATTCTATAAACAACAGCCACCTGCACTAATGCAAAGCTCTTCAGTAAAATGAATTGGAGCCCTCTGACTGATTGGCATTTGTTTACATTCATAAAAACAATATGCTAGAATTAGCTGTTTCTCTCTGCTGAATGATGTTAGCTCAGTGATAGAAACTCTGATTGACACCAAATCGGTCCGGTTTCGGTTCTGGCTTGAAGCATTTGGATGTCTAATCGCACTGAGGAGCTGCAATACAGCAAAATAGTACTGTCTGTGAATGACATTGATTTGAATATATAGTTGATCCAATTTATATCGACATTATAATTTCTTGTTTGTCTATATTTCTGAGATGAGGTATTGTAACTATTTACATTGTTCAGACTATTGTCCTCATCTTTGTTATCATATTCATGACATTTCGACCATTGTACATTCTGGCCTTCATCAGGTGATATTTGTTGGAATTTTGAACTAAACAACGGCGGTAGATTGTTCAAGTTCTACACGTTTTGTCCATGTAATATGGTTTACAGTGTGGAAAATAATTCATCACCCACAAGGCCACATAAGCACTTTTGAACACTGTTTTGGACAAGGAAGATTGGACAGCACCTAACCCAGATATGCCAGCAATAGTCCATTCTTGGTCTGATCTTTTGTCACCACAGAATAATAGATTTAAACAGCATCAAGTAAACAACATCATGGTATTTAAAATAGTGTACATGAAAAAAGTGCACAAATATGTTTCTGAAGAATCTTGCAATACTTTATCAAATTTTGAGTTTTCTCAATCTGACAGTGAATCAGATATTGATCCAAGACAATTTCTAGTTGGTGATGAAGAACCCATGATTGTTTTGGAACTGCTAATGAGATACTGTGCTGATGAGACGTCAGACAAAAATATCTCAGTCCTAAGTGATTAATATAAATACATTTTATCATTCTTCCCTATTTGCCAAAGATGCTAAAGTAAGCTGGTCACATGACCATGATTTCATAATCAGATCTGTTGAAAAGCAAGCTTTCTTTTTTAGGCGGCAGTAGCAGCCACAAATCAAAATAAAACATTGTCCGCAGTGTAACATGAAAGGAAGGCAAAGAATTGATTTCTGGATGATTGATAAAAAAAAAATCAATTATTTCTTTGGCAACGTTTTAACAGCAAGGACCATGTTCATATTGGTTAGGTACATGTCAAACCAACCAAGCCACCCAGGGTAGAGAGATAATGAAATGAGCTTGACACTTGTCTGGTAGCCAAATTGAGTGGTTTGGTTCAATTTATTGGATATAAAAGGTCAGAAAGTGGTTGAAGAATTTATTTTGTTGTTGTTGAGAAGGACTCATTTTTATAATGAGTGCGACAAAATAGAGTAAGCTGGTCTCATGTTTATGATTTCCTAATGACCATTCATTCATGCCATCCTGGGTAAGACGTTAAACTACATCAGCGTCCTGGGTAAGATGTTAAACTATGTCCAGCAGCAAGGCCTCTGATCAGGAGGTTTTGAGGAGCATGGAAGCAGCTCTTAATTGCTGATGTTCCCAGGTCCACCCTGTCCAGGAGTGGTAGCACCTGTTAGGGTCCCAGCTATGGGCAAATAGTTAACTATTACCAGCAATACGTTTTGAAAAAAATTATTACCAGCAATACAATTTGGAAGGAAATATATTACCAGAAACAGATTTTTTGACAAAACAAAATATTACCAGCAATAAAAATTTTTGTCAGCATTAAATAACCCATTGAGATTGATATGTCAGAAACAAAATAAACCAAACCAATCTAAACCAAAGAATACATATTCTATTCATACGAATCTATCCTAAAAATGTTGTCGGCATTAAATAACCCATTGAGATTTATATGCCGTAAAACAAAATAAACCAAACCAATCTAAACCAAAGAATACATATTCTATTCATATGAATCTATCCTAAAAATGTTGTCGGCATTAAATAACCTATTGAGATTGATATGCTGTAAAACAAAATAAACCAAACCAAACCATTCATTCATGCACTAAGTATTGCTGCCACATCTGGTCCATTGCTTCTGTTGTTGATAAACTCCAAAAGAGAATCTGCAATGTTATTGGTCCTAACCTGGCATCTTGGTTTCAGTCACCTTCTCAACTGCCGTAATATAGCTTCCCTGTGCCTTTTCTATAAATATTTTCGTCGTAATTGTTCTGATGAACTTTCCTCTTTGTCTGTGTGAGTGCATGGGATGAATGAATGGTTTATATCATTTTAGTCCCACATTGATTTTGGCCAGTTAACTGATGTTTTGGACACATTTAAGAATTTTGTGGGGTTTTATTACTAACATTATTTTGTTTATTTTCATGTAAATAGATTGTATTCATTGGGGCTTTTTAAATTGTTGTTTTATTCTCCTCCCTCCACAAGACAATGAATAGGGACTAGTTAGGATTTTCATAGAAACGTTGAAGTATTATGGTGGATGTAGTAAGAAAGGTACATAAGAATGTGTTGTTTTGGTGTAAGGAATATTGTTGGTATGATTGGGTCAGTGATTGTGGCTAACTAAGTTTAAAGTTAAGACAAAACACCGTCCTTTTCCCCAATTCCCATTTTGGCCTTGTGCTATATTTTGTACAATTGTACACGTAGACTTTATGAATTTAAGCACAGGATTAGATTTGTGACAAGGTCTCATCTTTTTACAGTTGAAATGGCCAGATGTAACTGTAAGTTCTATGCTAACAGTTTCTTCTCTTCCATTTCTCGCTTGTGGAACTCTCTTCTGGCTTCTTGCTTTCCAGTCAACTTTGATCTTCAAAAATAATACAATGCCAATCATCATCTTCTGTCTTCTTAATTCTTGTTCTTTTATTTTGCTCTCTTTTTAATGTTTTCTTTTTCTTGTTATAGGTTATCTTCTTTGATAGAATAGTCATCCACTAGTATTATCATTTTTTTTTTTTTAGTAAAATTAACTAAAATCTCAAGAGCTAACCCGAGTAAAGTACTACTAAATAAGGTGTGTGGTACTAAAAAAAGTGGAAGAAGTAAGAAATGAAGATTGTAAGGATATGGAGTATGGATAAGTATTGACCATAGACATGACGAGGTTATCGTCGTTGTAATCTGGAAAGCATCCATGCAGGTGTCCATGCCTACTTTATAGAACAAAGTAGCCGTTCTTGGAAAGAAACGTTCGGAGTGGATGCACTTCTTTGCAAAAGAATACATAGAGGGTGAGGATGATTCAACTGGGCATAGCAAGGTGTATCTTGGCTGTAAAGAACTGAGTCGGTAGGAAAGCATTTGTAGGTTCGGAAATATTGTATCACTCATAAAGCCACATAAACACTCTTGAACTCTTTGACATTCTAGCATAGAATCACACCTACATATTTTCTTGTACATATTTTCATAATTACTACTACTTCTATACAATACAACTTAGAACACAAACATAGAAAACATTAAAAACAAACGCCTTGTAAATGACTAATTACAAATTGTCCAAAAGCGCTTGTGGCAATAATCAAGACAGACAGTTCCTACAGTATCTTAGGCTCTCGCCTCTGTTTTTTTTTTTACAGTAAGGTTTACTTTGTACAAAGCCTGAGGGCCACTTGAGGTAGAGGATTGCATTAAGGGGTAGTTTATATGGATAGGAGGAGAAGATAATGGTTAACTGTAGACTTGAGCAGGTTAAGATTGTAGCGATCGGGGAAATATCCTCTTAGCAGTGGTTCATGAGAAGAAGCTGTTTGAATGGAAATGAAATATGAAAGGAATGTAGGTGGTTTGCTACTATGTAAGTGGAATGGTGGGTCCTAGCCATGAAGGTTAGAACTGGCGGGTCTAAGGAATGTAGTTCGTCCAAGCACTTTCCATGGAAATAGCAATAAATCAATGACAAGCTATTTTTTCTTCAACAAGAATTTGGAGACACTTTTGAATTCTACTGAAACTAGAAAGTGTGCATCAGCAGCTTCTGTCCAAATATAGTAACAGTACTCCATTTTCAGAATGAGCTGGCTCTTATAAAGGTAGAATATAGCATGAGGAGTCAGGTAATTTATTGTGTAAAAACTGTCCAAATTTTCTTCATATCCGATTTACTATTCGTCCAAAACGCCTATATTCTTAAAGAAAAAGAGTAATATAAATTCTTAAACAAAGGAACTATGAAAAGATTACTCAGAACCCGAGTTCGGGGTTTGTTTACATTAATACTATTCGCCCAAAACGCCTATATTCTTACAGAAAAAGAGAGACGTAATTTCTTTAAACAAAGGAATGTATGTGGCTTATGGAAAATTTTCCTAAGATATAGTGAGCAGAAGTGAAAAAATTTAGATACATCAATGTCATTTTGGAGAGTGGGGTAGCGAGAGTATCGGCGCAGATTTGCCGCAGAAATGCAACGAAGAATAGCCTGTCGCCGTTAAACAACACGCTCGCATTTCAGTGACGAAATGAACACTCGGGCGCATGACCGAACAGAAAAAATAAGTGTGGAACGACAGGCAGTTTTGCTTTCCCTAAATTATAGCGAATATGTGTATATTTCTTAAGCCACTTTTCGGGGCCGGGTAGAACTTAATCATTCAGCAAATAGTATAGACATAATATTCAACAGATTTAATATTCGATAAACATGTTGTTAGAGTTATCAACAGTGTTGTTCATTTTATTGAATGAGTTCTTATTCCAGATTTGATTCCCGACATTGTCCCAGTCGCAAAGACAAAAGTTACTACAGCCATAGTCGAGAATTGCTCATTTCTTACCTGCGGTATAAAATTTATATTTTGGTCCACCCAATATCAACGTCAATGTCAACCCCAATATCGTAAGATTTTGGGTAAGTCGAATCAACCTTATTCAGACGACACACCAACCCCCGACCGAGAAGGGGAAAAAAAGCCGTAGTAATGTCAGTATTACTCAACAAAGCAGAGATAGCGACTGAAGAAGATAGCAACGGAAGGGGGTTGGGAGTAACACATAAAAAAACTTGAATTCAGTAAGAATTCTACTGAAGAAAAAGGCATCCATTAAAAACTTTTACATATTTCATTTTATTCATAACTAGCAGTAGAGCCCAGCGTTGCCCGGGGATGTAACAGTAAGAGATATATCAAGTATCGACCATCATAAAGACTAAAAAATTAAATTGACAAAGATTATTGTTTAAGGTTGACTGACACGCATGTCTTAATTAGTTTTTTTTGTTTTTTGTTTGTTTTTTTTTTTTTTTTTTTTTTTTTTTTTTACGAATTGGTCAAACCCAAACTGAAACAAAAACATTGTTTTCAATCGTTATGAGTCTACCGATTGAATAGAATTTTATTATAAACAATTGTCTTGTAAATGGAATTTTTAAAGCATTCTGAATGTAAAAATAAAGAAATAAGTGTGCAAGACAATAAGAAACACTACCTGCCAAAAAAGAAGTTTTGTTGAAATCGGTTGAAAAATGTAGGAAATCCGATTCCATATATAAACGAACACACACACACACACACACAAACAACCTGGGTTTTATAATAAGTATAACTCGATATAAGTTGTCCCCCTTTCATTCTGGCGACAGAGATGCCTCTTAATCGTGTTTTCAAATTGATTTTGTGCAAAAACAATTGTGTTTTTCCAATTTTTGGCGCTGTCAGAACCACCGCAAGGTAATTTTACGTAGTCCTGTGAAGTTTTGTTGAAATCGGTTGAAAAATGTAGGAAATCCGATCCAATATATAATCAAACACACACACACACACACATACACAACCTGGGTTTTATAATAAGTATGATTTTGTGGCTGAGGGCGTGATCGAGTATTAGAACCAGGTTTGAATGTTGAATGCTATGATTTGTCACAGGTGATCTCTTGATGATATCAGTACGCTGACATCGCTGTTGGAAAGTGACTAGGCTTGTTTATTACATTTATTAAAAGAAGAAAACTACTAATGTATTCTTGAAATAAAAACTTCTACAATGAAGACAGACAGTTAGTAAAAAATAGCGTGAATAAAATTTGATGTGCAAAAAAAAAAAAAAAAAAAAAAAAAAAAGAGACCCGAATCGGATGGTCTGAAAACCCGCCATAATAAAATTTGCAAACGAACGTGGTTTAAATATATACCTTTTTTTATTTTATTTCTTTTCTGGAGAAAGTCAGTTAAGATGCCAAAGTATCAAATTTCTGATTTACATCAGAGCCCAATATTTTTTAAGTATTTCACCCCAAGCAAGATGGGAATACCACCAGCACACAGGGGGTTACAGAAAGTGTAAATGAGGGAAAAGGCTATGTTTAGAGGGGATCTAAGAAAGGATAAAAGAAGAATGGGGATCAAGACAACAGAACACGGCGACTGACGTAGCATTTAAACTTTTGAAAATTGTAGTTATCGGGAAAGAAAATAAGAGGAAGGGAGTTTCACTGTCGGGAAGTGCGAGAAAAGAAACTGTCGGAGTAGAACTGGCGATTGCATTTAACTATTTCAACAGTAAAAGGGTGGGACCTAGATGCCAATCTAGTAGCATGCTTAAATTCATGTAGTTGAGGTATCAGAGAAGATAGCTCATTAGAACAGTTACCATGGAAATATTTTTAGAAAAGACAGAGGGAAGCCACATCTCGTCTATGAGAAAGTGACTGAAATCGGGATATCAAATCAGGACCGATTACATTGCAGATCCTTTTTTTGGATTTTGTCGAGAACCTCGAGATGAACAGTAGGAGCACCAGGCCATATATGGCAACAATATTCAATGCATGGACGAATGGTAAATTTGTAGATGTGTAAGATGGACTCTAATGAGAAAAACCTTCTGGCACGGCACAGTAAATCGACTCTCCTTGCAGAAGATGCAGCTATTGATTCAATGTAGTTGTTGCACCTCAAGTCATTGGTATCTATTTAAGAAGTCTGGTTTGTCTGACAGTCATAAGGGTTTCGGCGTTCACAAGGAAGACGCCGGTGACGAAGAGGAAAAGAAGAAAGAGAAAATGAAGCAACAAAAGAAAAGTACTTGAAACAGAAAGACAGAAAGAAAAGGAAAATAAAGGAGGAAATTCGACAAATTCAGAGAGATATCCGATTATCTTTCTATAGTTGTTTGTGAAAATATGTTCCAAAATTAGATGTATTTATCCTGATTTTGAACTTTTCATGAAAATACAAGATTTATTTCTGTTATGGTCCAGTTCCTTGTACCACGGGTGATAGTCCAACGTAGAACCAATAAAGAAGAACTCGAACATGGATATGGAATAACACAGATATATTACAAACAGGAATATATACAGAGAAGTAGAAAGTGCTAGTACGAACAATCAGGGTTAGTAGTAATTGTCTGAACGCGACTCTGTTTGGACTGCCTCTGACTCGACTGACTGACTCGTTCGCTCGTTCGCTCTGACTGACAGACAGACTCCTGACGGACTTCTGGCGGACCTCACTCCAGACTTCGGACTGAACGGTATTTAGTCATCACCACCCACGCGGGCATCATGTGGCACAAGGCCGGTTTAACGTGGGATCTCCGAGTCCGTGGGCTCGGCCAAAAATATGCCCTTTGAACCCGTATAAACGGGTTCAGGGTCGGTTTACCTCCCCGAAAGAGACTCCGCCCTTCGGCGTAGCCTCATTCGGGTTCCTCCCCGCCCGAAGGCAGAGAGTTCAACCGATCAGCCAATCAGCCGGTCGCCCGACTTCGGACTGAACTCCCTGCTTCCTCTTAAGGCCCAGTACTTATTACGTATGGAATAGTCCATTATGTTATTATGGGTAAGGTCCCATAACAATTTCATTCCTGGATCTCAATTTGTAAAATGGAACTATTGAACCAATCGATACCTGTAAATCGTCTACCTTCTCAACTCCTTTCCGCAGTCAAAGTAAATGAACCTTTTGTTGATAATAATTATAATCATTTTTCTGAGCTCACTAGAATTGTAAATAGAACTTGTTATCTTGTCTAATTGTTTGGTGCAAAAAGGAAAATTTTTCGCAATCTTGTCTTGCAAATTTTGTATTCTGTGACATTATTATTTTTATGTCATTTAATAAATGTACATTTCTTTCAAATTTTACACCGAAGTAAGATTTTTTTTTAATTCACCCCAAGAAAGGCAATAATGCCACTAAGACGCAAAGGGGCTACTCGGAATGAAATAGAATGAGAAGACTCTAAAAGAAACCGGAAACTCAATCCTAAACAGGAATCAAACGATAAACATCTACTCCTGTTCAAAAGACCGGAGAGGTGTGTAAACCGGATGGTAGACGAACTCGAGTCTTGTGTTTTTCGTTTGCGTCTTTCCTAATACTCAGAATAAGAAAATTAATATTCTCTCTTTCCCTCCTCTTCCCGCAAAATAAAAAAAGAATTCTTTTTTAACAGGCGGCATCATTGGATATTCAGAAACTAGCACAATGTCACTAGTCATCGTGGCTGAGATTTCGAGCGTACACGCCTTGTTTAAAGTATTGATGATCATACGTTCTCTCCCACACACTGTAGCTGAGATCAGATACAATATAAAGCACAAGTTGATGCTCATGCAAATTAGTGTTGCTTTAACACAAATGCGCCTGATCAGACGTCTGCAACAGGGATTAGCTAGCCACCCTAAATACGAGCGTACTCAGTAATATTACAGTATATACATTCCAAATGGAAATAATATATAAGGGTGAAAACTTTTTGTAAATAATTGATTTCCTTTATCATAATTCGATGAAGTTTTGTTAAAAAATAATGAAGAAGGCTTTAATTCAGTTTATTTTTCTAAAAATTTCACCTCCAACACGAATTTTTAAAAATCGTGTATAAGTATAGTAGTACTATGACTTTCTGGAGCCTTCTAGAACGTGTTTTTGTTTCATTTGTAAGTTTGTATGTTATGCTATAGCTATAAACTGTTAAATGCATAAGTCCTGTCCTATTACATTATTAGCAAAAAGATAAATGTTCTGAAATATTTTGATTTTTTACTCTTATTGTGTATATGGCGAAATCGAATTTTCGTTTTAGGAGAGACCTTTTTCAAGAACCAAAACAAAACAAAAAAAAGAACCTTTTCATTACTTTTGAACAAAAGTTCATCTATTTATGCTACAGGATCACGGAGTTAGAAAACGTCATAACACTGATATATATATATATATATATATATATATATATATGTTTCATTGAAAACAACAGACAAGGTACTACGGTTGAAACTTTTTATTTAATTTTCTTGTTCTGACAAGAGCTTTCTTTTCTGGACAAATTGTATTGTTAAAACTGTCCAAATGTTCTATATTTCAGAGCGCTTTCGGCTATACCTTTAGCCATTATCAAGGATGATTCGATTATCAGCTTAGTAGAATATGTGTGTGTTATGTTCTGTATATGTTTTTAGTTTGTACGGTTAATAGTTAAACATCACTACCACACCCTTACAGAATACAATATCATACCTACTAAACTAATAATAAATCATCATCCTTGATATTGGCTAAAATATATGATAGCGCTCGAAAATATAGAACATTTGGACAGTTCTTACACAAATTTGTCCAGAAAAGAAAGTTCTTGTCAGAACACAAGAAAAATAAATTATGCTGCCAACCGTAGTACCTTTGTCTGTTGTTTTTAATGAAACATGCAAAAGGAAGGATTGCTGCCTAAATATACAAATATATATATATATATATGCAAGTTTCGTTGAAGACGACTGACAAAGTGCTGTGGTAAAGTTTTTTATATAATTTCTCATGTGTTTGTATAATTATTTCTTTTCAGAACATAAATTATATAAAAATTGTCGGAATGTTTTTCAAGCGCTTTCAGCTATACCTTAAGACATTATCAAGGATGAATTTAAATTTTACTTTTAACTGGATATATGGATTGTTTTATGTACGTATCTAGAGTTATAGACACGGTCATTACATTGTGGCAGGGTTCATAGTTGATATTACTGAGTGTTGGCTTTTTCTTTTTTTAATAATAATGCTTCCATTATTTTTAGCCTTTTGCATATGTGGATGATGCTATTATATTTGTATTACCAACGAGTATGTTATAGATAGAGTTTGGTAGGTCTAATTTAAATGACACGTAATTGAACTATGGTCAGAGAGATGTATTGTGAGTCTTCTTGTTAAACATGTTGCAGCATACCCAATATAATTATTTACAAGTCTGGATTGGCCAGGAACACAGTTCCTTAAGGAACACGTAAATTCGTAAATAATATTGTTTCTCTGTATTTTGGGTCTTGACGGTGAGTTATTATTTTTGACAATGAAGTTAGCAGTTAAATTTTTTATAATAAATAATTAATTTAATTTTCTTGTTTTTGTCGATTAGAGTTGTGTATTTCTTTATATATTATTGATTCGTTGTGCCTTTTCTTCCATGTTTTTCCTTGAATATTGCTACCACATATGGTTCAATTCTTCGGCTGTATATCTAAAGATTCTTGATAAAATCCAAAGTAGATTCAGCAATATTATTGGTCCTGACCTGGTGTTTCGGCTCCAGTCACTTTCCCACCGCTATAATGTAGTTCCCTGTGCCTTCTCTATAAATACTTTCATGGTAATTGTTCGGATGAACTCTTTGGTATTGATTTTAAATTGTTGTTATATTCTCTTCCCCCCACAAACAAGAATTGTACATATTAGGACTTCATTCTGGTATTAATGGCGGATGTAGTAAGAATGGTAAGTAAGAATGCGTTGTTTTGGCGTAAGGAATATTGTAATATATTTAGGTCAGTGACTGTGGCAAGCTAAGTTTAATTATAAGACAGAAGAAAACCATCCTTTTTCTTACATTCCCCATTTTGGCCATGTACCACATTTTGTATTTTTATACAATTAAATACAACTCTTCGCTATGGCACATAGACTTTATGAATTTAACTGTAGTACTAGATTGGCGATAAGGTCTCATCAATTTACTCTTTAAGTGGCTACATGTAACCATAAGTTCAATGATAACAGTTTATTTTCTAGCATTTATCACTCGTGGAACTCTTTTCCAGCTCCATGCTTTCCAACCAACTTTGATCTTCAAAAATTTAAATACAATGTCCATCGTTATCTACTGTCTTCCCAATTACTCTTCCAATGATCTCGCTACTTAATAAAGTTTCTCTTCTTTTTTTTTCTTATTCTTTTACACTCAGTAACCCCCTTGTGTCTTAGCGGCTTTACTGCCTTGCATGGGCTGATATGATTTTTAAAAAAGAATATATATATATAGTCTATTTTGTATTTGCTGAGAAAATGCAAAATGTTTGCTTTTTCCCGTTGCTATTTTTATCTGAGATTTTTATAGCACGAATTTAACAATGTCCATATAAATAATTCATTGTCATTGCTTTTTTTGTTGTTTTTATTTTATTTTTTTCATGCTGAAAATCATTTAAAATACTACGAACATGATTTTTTTTGTGGAATTGGACAGCTGATTTTATTTTAATGAAAAACAGGACATTTGCTATTTCAAAGAAACTAGTTCTTAGATCTTGAAATCAACGTTAGAAGTGGCTTTTCAGACATTTTGAAAACGTTATACCAGCGACAGTCACATGAGTTGAAGCCTGACAGTTATTTGATGAAAGAATTTGAGGTGAAGCAGCTGATTCGTAATCTCACATTGTTAGGGTGTCTCTCTAATTACGAACCCCCTTCTCTCTCTTGCTCTCTCTCTCTTGTTATATATATATATATATATATATATATATATATATATATATTGAATAATATAGACATATTGCGTCTACTTGTTGTATATTTATCCCAACCAGAGACCTATGGTCAGAAATGGGTATGACATTTTCTACTCAGCATTTTGTAAAAAGAAATATCCGAAGATCACACACATTTTACTACAACTGG
The DNA here is from genome assembly GCA_903632075.3 of Acanthosepion pharaonis. NCBI lineage: Eukaryota > Metazoa > Mollusca > Cephalopoda > Sepiida > Sepiidae > Acanthosepion > Acanthosepion pharaonis. Next base: position 975,726 of record CAHIKZ030000306.1, on the reverse strand, counting down.
AATTATTGATGTACTCGTGTACATATATATATATATATATATATATATATATATATATATATATATATATATATTTATTTATTTATTTAAAAAAAATTATAACATAAATATATTATAAAATCACTACAAAAATAGCCATTTTGTTTCACTTGATAAGACACCGAGAGTGTTGAAACAAAATGGCTATTTTTGTAGTGATTTTATAACATATTTATGTTATAAATTTTTTTAAAATAAATAAATAATTATATCTGCTCTACTTTGTATTGAGCACTCTTTTAAGAATAGTATTTGTTGGTTATTGGAATTCATTCTGTATATACCAATTATATACTTGGATATATATATATAGTTAAATTCCCAGATGAATTCTGTGGACAAGACAGATTGGCATCAAATGACAATTGGAAAAAAAATCTTACTTTTGCCGACGCGTTTCGTCTTCGACTTTTTTCAAGGCAAAATGAAATCGAAATATTTTTTTTTTGTTATAGTTACATTAAAAATCCAAATTTAAAAAGATAGACGCTCCTGTCTAAGCCTTTTTTTCTGGTTAATGTAAATTACCTTTATAGTAAGGGATTATTATTTATTTTTTTTATAATAATAATAATATATTTTATAATAAAATAATAATAATCCCTCACTATAAAGGTAATTGACATTAACCAGAAAAAAAAGGCTTAGACAGAAGCGTCTATCTTTTTAAATTTGGATTTTTAATGTAACTATAACAAAAAAAACAAAAAACATTTCGATTTCATTTTTGCCTTGAAAAAGTCGGAAGACGAAACGTGTCGGCAAAATGTAAGATTTTTTTCCCATATATATATATTATGAAATGGACAAGGTCCGACAATTATTTTAAGAGATTTTTTTTATATTTATACATTCTTTTTTATAGATACAAATATTTAAGTAAATGCTCTGTTTTATAATAAACAGTATTAAACAACATTTACCGGCCTGAATGTCCGAGAAATTTTCCGAGAAAATATTCGTCTCCGACAGGAATCGAACCTGTATCCTATACGGAACCGTCATATAGCCTGACGTGACTTTAACCGTTTTGGCCACAGAGGAGCGTTCGGTTAGCAAGGTCGAATTTACTAAATATATAAACATAAAAAAATGTCTTAAAATAATTGTCGGACTTTGTCCATTTCATAATGTGTGACGTCATTTGTTTATATTTGGATACGCTTTGAGCACATATGAATGTACGTGAGAGATTCATGGAAGATTGAAGTTTAAAGGCAGTAAATTCGACCTTGCTAACCGAATGCTCCTCTGTGGCCAAAACGGTTAAAGGCACGTCAGGCTATATGACGGTTACGTATAGGTTACAGGTTCGATTCCTGTCGGAGGACGAATATTTTCTATGAAAATTTCTTGGCCTGTCTCCCCTTTATATTCCTTTCCGCAGCTGTACGGGATAGCGTACACACAGTCTTTAGTCATGTTCTCCTCTATGGGGTGGGGTCTTACTCGGGATAGATATCTGCGAAGTGTCGTCCAGCTTTTGAAGGTTGTCCCGATGTTATATGGACCGCAGATCCTTTGTATTTTCTCTGATAATCCCTCCATATAGGGCAGGCAGACTGTTTTTTGAGTGTTGTTGTGCTCCTTCTCTTGTATCCGCCTATCCCAGTTTTGGGGGGCTGCTGCCATGTACCCAGGGTAGTTGTTACGTTGTAGGGTACTACTTATTCTGACCAATTCTTTATCTAATGTCTCTGGGTCACCACTTATGACTTTTTCTCGGTGTTGTAAGCAGCGGACGATCCCTTTCTTTACGCTGTATGGATGGTGGGAATTGAAATTGAGGTACTGTCCGGTGAATGTCGGTTTACTGTATACAGATGTCTTGAACCCATGCTCTTTTCGGGATATTAGAACATCCAGGAATGGGAGTGTGTTTTTACTCTCTTTCTCCATCGTGAACTGTATCGAAGGTCTTATTGAGTTCATATGGTTCAGTAGAACCTGAACATCTTCCTGGTGTGGCCAGAGTATGAAGGTGTCATCTACGTACCTTAACCATAGAGTTGGCTTTAGAGATATAGATTCTAATACCATTTCCTCAACGTATTCCAATATATATATTCGCCATTGCTGGTGATAATGGCGAGCCCATTGCTAAGCTCTCATCCTGTCGATATATGTGTGATGCCATTCCGAAGTGAGTTGTTTGTGGACAGAAAGTCAACATCTCCATCAGATTATTGGAATATTGGCCCGTTCTTCTAGGGATGAGTCAGAGGCCAATCTGTCTCTGACTACTGATAATAAATATGGCGACAAAGATCAGGACAATAGTCCGAATAATGTAAATAGTGTACATAATACATCATCTCAGAAATATAGACAGATAATGACAATCTTATAGTAACTGCGATAAAATTTACATTCCTTTGATAGATATATATATATATATATATATATATATATATATATATATATATATATATATATATGGTTGGATAGATGTGAGTTTGTGACCCTGGGTTTCACGCTTTAGCGATCGTCAGACAAACATATATTGAGCGCTTTCTAATAAGTACCGCGCATATAATATATAAATAATTATACATATATATATTTATTTATATTTATATACACTTTTCACACACACACACACACACATATATATATATATATATATATATATATATATATATATATATATCATATCAGAAAGTTCTTTTAAAAACACGCACTCTGGTGTAGTTGTTTTAGAATTTGTTTGTCTTTGTAATTTACCCTGAAGATAATCATAATAATAAAAGATCGAAAGTACTTAGGCTAACAAAAACTACGGCGACTTCCTTGATGAATTCCATCTTTACAGAAACTGATTAGATAGCTAGAAATAAGAAGTATAAAAATATGTCTATATTATCCAATGAAGATATGTTGCCTAAACATACACACACACACATACATACACCAAACAAGGGCAAAAATCCATATAAATATATGTCTGCAAAAACTTCGTTTTAGAGTTAAATTTTAAGAAAGTTTACGGTAGATGGTACTATGTTGCCATGTAGATTAGGTTACATTTGTCATTCATGTACATTTGTGACTCGTCTGTCTTCAATGTTTAATGTGTGCAGTAGTGAGTTAACGTGTGTGGTTTCTTAAACCTTCTGATTACTCATCGTGGGAGAAAATTTGCCGATGGTTTATTGCACAAACTACGGATCTGTCTGTCTCTTCAGTCTTGTTTACTGATGAATCAACATTTGGAAGAGATGGAATAACAAATTTACACAACTGTTACATAAGGATAAAGTGTGGCTTCCAACACTCGAGTTGGAACATAGATCGCCCTGAGCAAGCACAAGCGATCCCATTATTGAATTAAGTAGACCACGTGACCATAGAGGAAACGCGTATATGGAAGGTAGCGTGACGTCTAACTGATCGCTCTTCCAAGTCTATCCTCTATAATATACGGATCGCATTTCTATTCTATCCTCTAATACTATTCGGATCTGCATTTCTTGTCTATCCTCTATTATTATTCAGACCGCTATTCTCTACTCTATTCACTATACTATTTCTTTATTCAGATCACTATATGGATTACTATTCGAGCAAGTATTATCGAGCAAGTGCTATTAGTGCGAGTGATATTCGAAGGCTTCTGGCACCAGTATTGCTCAACGGCGTTACTATAGTTGTATCTGCGATTACAAAGTCTCTACTACAACGAGCATTACGAAAGTGACAATGAGTATTCGTTGACATTACAAAAGTGTCAACCAAGTGTCCGTTAACATTACAAAAACAACAAACATTTTGGGCGGATCGGAATCTCCATGATACAATACAGACTAGACACCAGCATCAGTTCATGAATGTGTGTACTGTAGTTGTAGGTGACTGTCTGGTCAGTTCAAATGTCTCCCAGGAGCTGTCTACAGGGACTTTATTTCAAACACACTTCCAAGCTTGCTAGAGGATGTACTCCTGCTGATACGAAGACGCATGTAGCTTATGCATGATGGGACACCAGAAACATTTTAGTCAGATTGTTCGCGATGCACTGGCTGGCATCTACCATGAAAGATGGATAGGTAGAGGAGGACTGGTTCCATAGCCTGCACGTTCCCCCGACATCAATCCTTTGGATTTTTATGTGTAGGATCACATAAAACAATTACAGCAGACATTAATAATGTAGAGATACTTCATCAACGTGTCTTGGGAGGTATGCGAAGAAATTCGGCACCCTGTGAGAGTAATATGTATCTATATATTAGTTGACTGTGTTGTGTTACATAATTTTCTCTCCAGAATGTATCTTATATATTTATAAGTCTACCATTCATCCATACTTTGAATATTGCTGCCAGATATGGCCTGTTGTCCTGGGTATGACAATAAACTACACCCGGCAGCAAAGGAGACTGGAGGTTTTGAGGACCTTAGAACCATCTCTTAACTGCTAATGTTCCCAGATCCACCCTGACCAGTGTGGTAGTAACTGATTGAAATTCAGCTTCGGACAAAATATTGAACCCCCACCCCAACAAAAATCAACAGTAAATTTTTTTATAATAAAATAAGCAGCAATTCGTTTTTATACCAAAATGACAATCAATGCAAATCACAAAAATACATTTTTATAGTAAAATTACCAACAGTACAGTTTATGATTTATAAAATATATATCTACAAAAATATAGCTTTACCCTGAAAATATAAAATTATGTACAAAATATTTAGATTTTAGTGTTAAATAACCCACCGAGGTTGATATACCACTAAATAAAATCAAAAAACATGGAAGAACTCCTTCATGTCATTAATCTATATAATATCCTACAATTTCTCAAAGAAATCAAACTCTATTCTAAAATATAACTTAAAAAAAAAATACAACATAAAATATGTATATCACTGCTTCTAGTAATTATATCCACATAAACATGTATATACACAAAATCTGAGTATCATCTACCATGTATTCAATTGTGAAGGCAGAATAATATCATATTTTTATTACTTCAAAGCGCCCAAGATGATTAAATTTCAGCATTAAATGACCCAGATAAATCAATCAATCAACTGAATGAAATATATGATATAAATGGAAGAGTAGAAAGTAAGAGATGGGTACCAAGAGGATAAGGAGGATGGATAACGATACATCCTTGACTTGAAGAGCGGTTTGTAGCAATTCTTGGGAAAAATCTGTCTGAATGAAATTGTTTTCTTCCATTTGGAATACGGAAGAAATGAGAGGGATTCGACCCCGGAAGTTTCACGGCGAATCTTAGCTGTAAAGGTTTGAACTAGTGACATTCAAAAATGGAGCTCCCTGGCATCTGGGAGGTCTAGAGTTGCTGAAAAGATATATTATATACCTTGATTCAGTTAAAAAAAAACAAAAAAAAAACGAGCAAGTGATACAAAGAGTGATAAGAAAGACAGTTTAGACTGTAATGGCGGCTATATTCAAAGCCAATATGAATGGTAGACTTGATTTATTGCTTCAGCCGAAGTCTCAAAATTGTTTTCGCACTAAAAGTATCACTATGAATAAATTCATTGTTGGTGCCCGCAGATAAAAATGTATCTGAAAATGCTAATCACGAGATAACGCGTAATTGTTTTCCCTATGAAGAAGTCCATTTTTGAAACAAAACGTGTCATTACACAAATTTCTGTCTAGTCTCTTATTAAGGCAGTGTTATTCTGATATATGATGGACTCTCCCGTCGAGTTTGACGTATGAGGTTCCGATGACCACGAACTAATTATCTGCATGCCTATGACGCGCATGACTTTTGAGACCGGCTCGAGAATTGCTCAAAAGACCACAAGCAGTACAGGAGAACGTATTGTATCCAAGTGCAGCAGGAACACTGTTAGATGTCTTATTTTGCTTTCTCGTTTCATGTAGTCGACTGATGGTTACTTCTCAGTGCAGCGATATTTGTTGTCCTTCTTTAACTCAAATGCGACGAGAGTTGCTTTTCTCTCTGGTACTGAGTTGTTGTCCTGGAGAGTTCGTACATTTCAAGTGGCAAGATGAAGTTGATGTTGTTTCGTAGAGTTTTTCGCAGTAGCCGGATATGTGTGGAACTAATTAGATGTAGTTGTCAGAAATCCAACACAATGATTTGTTTAAAGTGGTGAAGGCTTGTGTCGGACCATCCACACTTTTTGGATCTGTCGATAAAAAAGTAACGGTGCAAAAGACTTGCCCCGGAAACTCCGAACGACAGTCCTCGTCTTATTTGTATATATATATATATATATATATATATATATATATATATATATATATATAATGTGTGTATTTAGGCAGCATTTTTTTTATTGATGCATGTTTCATTAAATAATATAGACAAGTATTGTCTATTCATTTTATCTAAATTCTTTTCATATCGTCTGATAAGCTTAATAACATTATCATTAAACGAAGAAAGAAAATCACAATATTGATACATATTTTTTAATCCCATCTAAGCTTTCGGCTTACATAAGCCATTATCAAAGATGACAATTACATTACAAAATATAAAGCAATACACGGACAACTCAGTGATGATAGTCTGTTTCCGTTTACATGAAAGATTTCTAAGCAAAGACAAACCCGTGCATATAAGACGGTAGAGCATTAATATTATTATCTTAATCATTTCTCGACATTCATTGACTGACCACAATTACAAGTTTCCTGTGCTTAGGCACAATCATCAAACAGCACCGGTATTTTAGGAAATTGAAATTTTATACCTCCACGGCTAGCTGAATATGTTACAATGAGGGTAGCTGATGTGTACATAATAAGAACACAGAAACTAAACTCACCGAGAGGGAACATACCCTATGGATATACAGGGTATGGGGTGCCTGTGCGTGTGCGTGTGTGTGTGTGTGTGTGTGTGCATTCAAAAGTGGGTAGGAAGGTGAAGCTTTCAAGATCGAAGTGGAAGAATCCACTGAAACAAAAAGTGCCAAACGTATCCGAACGGAATGATCTCGGATCGGTTTACGCCATGTGAATCACTCCCGATCCATTCAAGGTCCTTTACCCGTGCGGAAGGATTAAAAGAACATTATTGACAAAGCGAACATTTGGAAAAAGTGGAATTGAGGAGAAGGAGAAAATAGATGTATATACATATATATATATATATGTATATGAGGAAAACAAATATATATATATATATATATATATATATATATATATATATATATATATAAATGAGAAAAACAAGTGTTTGTATATATATATATATATATATATAAATGAGAAAAACAAGTGTATATATATATATATATATATATATATGAGAAAAAAATAAGTGTAAGTGTATATATATATATATATATATATGAGAAAAAAAAGTGTATATATATATATATATATATGAGAAAAAACAAGTGTATATATATATATATATATGAGAAAAAACAAGTGTATATATATATATATATATATATATATATATGAGAAAAAAAGTATATATATATATATATATATATATATATATATATATATGAGAAAAACAAGTGTATATATATATATATATATATATATATATATATATGAGAGAAAAAACAAGTATATATATATATATATATATGAGAGAAAAAATATATATATATATATATATATATATATATATGAGAAAAAAAACAAGTATATATATATATATATATATATATATATATATATATATATATATATATATAAAAAATGAGAAAAACAAGTGTATATATATATATATATGAGAAAAAACAAGTGTGTATATATATATATATATATATATATATATATATGAGAAAAAACAAGTATATATATATATATATATATATAGGGTGATTGAAAAGTAGCTCCCTATTTTATGCATGACGAACACTCCTGTCTAACTATAATTTTTACAAGATGGTAGAGTCCATCATCCACAAAATAGAAAGTTACTTTTTGAACCATCATATATATATATATATATATATATATATATATATATATATAGATAGATAGATAGATAGATAGATAGATAGATAGAGATATAAAAATGTGTGTGTGTATATATATATATAAATTTATATGTAACCAATGGATATAACAAATGTGTGTGTGTATATATATATATATATATATATATATATATATATATATATATAATACAAATATATATGTATCTATACTACAAATGTATATATATATGTATATAATACAGCAAATGTGTATATATAACAAATGAATATAATAAATGAGTATTTATATTACAAATGTATATAACAAATATGTGTGTGTGTGTGTGTCTACATGACAACACAGGGCTTACTTTCTTTGAACTTAACCACTCAAAAACGAAGGATTTGCGAATATATCTATCATATACCGTTTTTAAACTTAACTAAAAAACGATGGATTTGCAGACATATGTTAATTTGAAATTGTCCTTGTTTTGGTGTGAGAAACCCGCCCCAAAATTCTTGTGAAAGTAAGTATTTTTTGATACACACACACAAACACACTATATATATATATATATATATATATATATATATATATATATAATTTATTTATTTTAAAAAAATTATAACATAAATATGTTATAAAATCACTACAAAAAATAGCCATTTTGTTTCAACACGTCCGGTGTCTTATCAAGTGATGATGTTGAATGTATACACCAACACCAATTATATACTTGGGTGTATATATATATATATATATATATATATATATATATATATATATGTGTGTGTATGTGTGAGGTTTGTGAACATTAGCTCTTCTGTAATGGTTATTTAGTACCAAAAAAATTTCTTTAAGACTATAATCCCCTTTATAAGGTTCTGATTCTGAATGTTTTCATGACATATTGACTGTTATACAATGGTCATGTAATACCAAGCAAAGGTTTTTAAATGAGATTCTCATAGATTTTTTTATCCAATTTCTATGATTCTTTTACTCCGTCTTCATGATTCTTATTCTGAATGTGGGATCAAGGCACATTGACTCCTATATAATGGTCATGTGATACTGTATCGAAGATTAGATATTATAAACCAGGTCAGCACACTTTCCTTTGTCTATTATGAACATTTTATGTTTCTTAATACATTGTATAGCTTTTGGGAGGCATCTGTCGCTCAACCAATGCGGCTTTGGATTTCAATGTCACAGTTTCCGTCAAGCAAATGTTTCTTAAAATTTTGCTTCGTTTTAAAACTGTTAAAATGGTTCATTCTGGAACCGGGCAAAAATATGTCATTTAGTCGACCTTATGCTCTTGTCTTTTGATTAAACCTGTAATAGAATGTATTTTAATGCACTATTTTTGTTTTTTTAATGAAATTTATGTTCGATTCTACATTTCCTTTTTCTGAAAACAAATTGGAAATCTGAAGTTCCCTTCAGCAAACAGAAAACAGGGGAAAATGTTGAAGTGCGGTTATAGAAGCGTTAAAGAATCAATACTTCGTTGCAATTAATAAATATCAGGTGTATCTTTAAGGGGTAAAAAAAAAAAAGAGTCCTGAATTATTTCAAAAGAGGAATAGCAAGAAAGGAACCTGCGGGCAACTAATCAGAAAACTTCAGGACAATGAGGCAAGAATGGGATTGGAACTTCCGAAAGAGGATAAAAATCCACACAAAAAAATTCTTTAAAATTGCCACAAAGAAACTATTTACTGTCTATTTCCATGTATTATGGGCACGTGGTCGAGTGGTTAGAACGTTCGGATTCTGACCATGAGTCCCGGGTTCGAATCTCATGATGTTATCGGACTGGAGATGTCGATCCCAGTGTGTGGCAACTTTGGAAAGGGCCTGAAAACCATACCGCGAGTTGACAGAGCACTTGGAACCCTTGCAAAGGCCGAATGGTTAGAACATTCGCATTCTGATCATGAGACCCAGGTTCGAATCTCAGGAAGATGTCGATCCCAGCGTGCTTTTTTTTCCATTTGGAAAACCGACCACAGGTTGACCCAAGCCAATTTCACTTGGGTAGACGGAACCTTTGGGTGCCGTCGATAGCTGTGCTATCACACGTCATCGTGGCCGAGGGCTTGAGCGTGCTGGCCTTGTTCGAATTGTAGATAACACGCTCTTTCCTGTAACTAAAGTCTGTTCAGCATAGTTGCAGTATAAACCACAGGTGGGCTCTGTGGACGTTGAATAGACGCTTAGGATTGGCTAACTACCCTAGTAGATAGGTATCCTTGAATATGAATAGCAAACTATATCATGTATAAGGCGACCTATAGATGAGACGCAACCCAAAGTGATTTTCTCTGATATCTGTAGTATAAAAGGACCGACTGGGACCCATATAATGAAACTGTAAATGACGATGTTTATGATAAACTCTTTGCATCAAATGACGATAATCATAGCAATTCTAAAGAGTTTTAATTATGTAGATGGATAGCGGTTCGGGCTGAGGAATCGGTGAACCGAGTTTGAATTCCAGTCGAATCCATTGCATTCAGTTACGTGCTAAAACCCTTGGGAAAGGTATGAATCCTCTTCTCCCCCAGCTATGGGTAAAATAACAGGACAGGCCGGGTTCTATAGCCTTGGATGGCAACTGGTCTAGGAGAAAGACAACTCTGAATTCAAAACCTGCAGAGGGTCATTTGGCGACCTTGTGGCACGTAGTGCACCAGGACTCTGTATTCAGCCCTTCAAAAAGTGTGGTTGGTTCTGCAAAAAGCCTTCACCACTATAATCAAATGACATGTGCTGGTGTCTGGGCTCTCGGTTCCTAGGAACTGAGATGCTTGACCCTCATACGTCAAATATGACACGAGAGTCTACCATACATATATATATATATATATATATATATATATATATATATATATATATATATATAAGGTCCTGTGTCATGAAACTATATATATATATATATATGAAAAGTGTGTATATATATATATATATATATATATATATATATATATGAAGATCACACTCACTTCTCAGCCGTAATTGTTCTAGAAAATATAGATAATATGTTATACATTATGAAATGGACAAAGTCCGACAATTATTTTTAATACATTTTTTATGTTTATACATTCTTTTTTTATAGATACAAATATTTAAATAAATGCTCTGTTTATAATAAGCAGTATTAACAACATTTACCGGCTTGAATGTCTGAGAAATTTTCATAGAAAATATGCGTCCTCTGACAGGAATCGAACCTGTATCCTACACGGAACCGTCATATAGCCTGGCGTGCTTTTACCGATTGAGCCACAGAGGAGCGTTTCGGTAAAAACGGTAAAATCGACCATGCTAACCGAAACGCTCCTGTGGCTCAATTGGTAAAAGCACGTCAGGCTATATGACGGTTCCTGTCGGAGGACACATATTTTCTATGAAAATTTCTCAGACATTCAAGCCGGTAAATGTTGTTAATACTGTTTATTATAAACAAAGCATTTACTTAAATATTTGTATCTATTAAAAGAATGTATAAACATAAAAATGTCTTAAAAATAATATGTTATCCTAAATGTTGCTGTTTAACACAACCATGAGAAATAATGATTGGTGTGAACGCAGACATAACTCTACAAATCAAGAACAAAAGATTTGTTTATATTGCTTATTACTTGTGCATGTTTCTCAGCAGGACTTTTGCAAATTGCTGTGTAATCGTCTCTTGAATATTGCATTTTAATGTGAAACTAATAAATAAAAGTCGTTTTATTACATTTATAACTGTCGTATATCATTATAAAGTGAATTGTTTCAACTAGAAATATTTACATCAGTAGTTACCATGCAGTGTTAGCCTACAACGATCAATGGTACAAGCATACTCGCCTACTTACCAGTGCTGGTGCAGCACAGGATTTAAGGTTAGGTTTTTGTAACTGTTGTATTAGACGACCTATTTTTGTGTGTAATTTTTAAGATTTAAAAGTCGCTTTATACACGGAAATATATTATATATAAATCTATACATATAAATTATTATAATAATATTGCATTTTCTTGGGTATAATATGATAAATTTAAAACGAAAATTAAAAAGAAAAAAGAGGATTCATATTTTATTGTCTTAGTTACTTAGAGACAGAGAAAAGAGCACTAAACTGCTACATGATATGTGGCAGTGAGTGCTGGACAAACTCCTCACAGACAAAAAAGAAACTTGAAGCAACAGAAATGTGGTTCTACAGAAGCATGCTGAGAATATCATGGACCAAATATGTGAGCAACGACAAAATTTTTGAGAAAATGAAAACAAAAAGGAAACATTTAACATTAAGAAGAGACAGTTGAAATTTCTAGGGAACATACTGAGGAAAGAGGGCTTAGAGAATTTGACACTCACAGAACCTATTGAAGGCAACAGGCCAAGAGGATTTCAAAACATCTGTTGAAAATGTAATAATGGAAGAAGAATAACCCAAGTACAAAATAGGACAAGCAACATCGAGATCTCGTACAGAAACACACATATCAAAATCCCTGGAAAGAGGGAGAGAAGAAAAGGAAAGAAATGCTGTAAACAGAACAATATATAAAAGAAACACTATCAGTTTTCCTATATGGCAGTGAATGCTGGACAATCTCCTCACAGATGAAAGAGAGACTTGAGCAACAGAAATGTGGTTCTACAGAAGGATGCTGAGAATACTACGAACCGAACAATGTAAATAAAAATGAAACTTATATTTAACATCAGGAAGAGACAGGTTAAATTTCTTGGGTACATAATGAGGAAAGAGGGCTCGGAAAGTGTTATACTCACAGGACAGATTAAAGGCAAAAGTAGTTAAAGAAAATAGCACATATTTATATGCGAGTATAGAATCATATGAAATTTAGTATAAATTAACTAGTATAATTTAGTATAAGTTAACAAGTATGGAATCATATGAAATTTCTAGGGAACATAAGGAGGAAAGAAGGCTTGGAAAATCTGATACTCAGAGGACAGGGAAAAGTGGTAGAAGAAAACAGCGCATAACATACATGATGACCTTGAGGAAATGGATGGCAGAACAAGGTTTGGGAGAAATAGAGAAATACAGAAAATGCAAAATTTATTAGGCACTGCAAAGGAGAGCCATGATCACCTAGATCCTGACAGGACATGGTACATAAAGAAAAAGAAAGAAGGAAAAATGTCTTCAGTTGGGCAGCTGTCCAATTGTATTTGATTCCAATCAACTCAAATGTCGACAAAACCACTTCTGACAATTATTTATTAATGTTCATTTTTTTTTTTTATCAAAAGATTATCACTAACAAAGCAATAAAATGAAGCAACCATTTCATTATCCACGTTCAGGGCTGGTGAACATGTGAAGAAATTGTTATACCTGACGTACCTATTCTATTATTAATAGACTCTCCCACATATAATAAGTAGTAGTAGTGGTCGCCAGTTCGACTCAGTGGTGTTGAGCGAGTCAGACAATATCAGACATTGAAGTACCAACCATCACAACTAGATTGCTGCGTCATTAACTCTTATTTCCAAGTTCCTAACGTTTTGTACATCGAACCTAATTTAGGACGACTTATTGAAATACAAGCCTCCACTGGGAAAACTACTCTACAACAGAAATAGATTCCCAGGGGTTCAAAAATACATTTACCTAGATGTCTCAGGATGGACGCAGGGTTTCGAGCAAGTATATTCTATAGATATTAGTTCAGTACCTGTCGCTTCGCTAACGGCAAGATAATCAAATTTCAAATATAAATTGCTTGTTCAAATACGTTTATTAGAAAACTAGTGTACCTGTGCCACCAAAAATGATGGCAGCTGTTAGAAAGTTTTAATAGTGAGATGCAATGAAACAAAAGTCTTCAAACAATGTATTGAGATTCAATAAAACGGAGATAAAGAACTAAAATAAACGCCAATCTGCCTCTATATTTTTTAGATGTTCAATTGATTCCTGGTATTATATAAATTGCTTTTTCCTTAATATGTTATCATATTAAAAAAAAAAAAATATTTAATGTAACAGTGAAATGGAAATTGTGAGTGACAAAGTATTTTCCACACTCCAATCTCTTTCTTACAGACAGGATGTGGTGCGCCTTCCACTACTCTATCGCTACTTCCATGAAAAGTGCTCTGATGAACTACATTCCTTGGCTAGGACCCGCCATGGCATTTACATCATAGCAAACCATTGTGAGAAGTAATTTCCACTCAAACTGCTTATTTCCTTGAACCACTAATCTGTGGAACATACTCCCAAGAGGATATTTCCCTGATCCCTAAAATTTTAATCTGTTCAAGTCTAGAGTTAACCGTTATCTTCCCCTCCTATCCGTATAAACTACCCTTTAACATAACCCTCTATCTCAAGTGTCCCCAGGGCATTGTACAGGGTGAACCTTACTGCAAAAAAAACTTAATAGACAAAGTTATCTGAGTGCCTCACATGAAAGGCTTGAACAAATAAGACTGCAACCTAAGAAACATAGGAGTAAAGGAACTTATTAATTAAACTATTCATTTCTCTTGAGAAGTAATTTTGTCTAAATGCAAATAAATATCTTATTTGTGTAGATTATTAAAATGATTAAGGGAAGTAATCACTCATAAATTTACTAATTTAAGCTGATTTACCTCCATTTCAACTACAAATATGACAGGATATATTTAAAAATTAGACCTCGATAAGTAATATATAGTTTGATATATTCAGTTGAAATAAAGGAGTCATAAAAATAACTTCAAAGGGCTACACATTTTGATTTATACTCTTTTCTGGTTACTCAAAGGTTATTGCCAGAACAAAAGGGAAATTAGTCTTTGTGACAGATATCCATTTCAATTTCATTCAAAACGTGTGTATGTATGTTTGTATGTGCACAAGTATAGTTTTATTCGATGACAGATTTAAAAATGTTTGTACAAAATTTGAAAAAAACTGAAAACATTATTTACATTATTCAAACTATTGTCATCATCTTTGTCGCCAGAGTGTACAATGGCCGAAACATTGTGAATATGGCAATTAAGATGAGGATAACTGTCTGAATAATGTAAATAATGCAAGTCATGATTACTTTTAGTTTAATTTTACTTAATAACAATATTACCTACTGGTAGGAATTAATACGCAATATTAAAAGACTTAAAACTTTATAAATTACTAGCAGTAGAGCCCGGTGTTGCCCGAGGATGTAACAGTAAGAGATAGATTAAGTATCGACCATCATAAAGACTGAAAAATAAAATTGACAAAGATTATTGTTTAAGATTGATGGACACGCATGTCTTAATTAGTTTTTTGGGGTTTTTTTGGGGGGTTTTTTACGAATAGGTCAAACCCAAACTCAAACAAAAACATTGTTTTCAATCGTTATGAGTCTACCGATTGAATAGAATTTTATTATAAACAATTGTCTTGTAAATGGAATTTTTAAAGCATTCTGAATTATAAATAAAGAAAAAAGTGTGCAAGACAATAAGAAACACTACCTGCCAAAAAAAAGTGAAGTTTTGTTGAAATCGGTTGAAAAATGTAGGAAATCCGATCTCATATATAAAGGAACACACATACACACACACACAAACAACCTGGATTTTATAAGTATAACTCGATATGAGTTTTCCCCCTTTCATTCTGGTGACAGTGATGCCTTGTAATCATGTTTTCAAATTGATTTTGTGCAAAAACAATTGTGTTTTTCCAATTTTTGGTGCTGTCAGAACCTCTGCAAGGTAATTTTACATAGTCCTGTGAAGTTTTGTTGAAATCGGTTGAAAAATGTAGGAAATCCGATCCAATATATTAATGAACACACACACACACACACACACACACACACACAACCTGGGTTTTATAATAGGTATGATTCTAATTAAAATTTAAAAAAAGAATGGAAAATAATTCTTATAAAACTTCATTAAAGATCTGAAAAGAAAATCTGAAAGAAAATTATGTGCCTTATTAGATTATGTAAGCATTAATACTGAAGAAAAATTATTTTTTGAGTTGATTGAATTATTTTTGTAAGGCTCCAAAACAGGTTTTTTTTTCAAGATTTTCTCATTTGACAGTTATTTGTAATATTTGTTTTAATTCATATTAATGAAACTTTAAATTAGATAATTTTTCTAGCATAACATTTAATTTTTAAAAGATTTTTTATTAAATCGAATTATGTTATGTTGACACATTTTTTAATATGGATGATTTTAAAGATTTTGCTGATAATCAGAAAAAAATGATTCTAATAAATTTAAAATTGGTTTGAAATACAGTAAAGTATTTTGCTTATTTGAAATATTAAATTTAATCTATTAAATTGGAATAAAAATGAAAGTTTCAAGATAGATTTTTCATTTTTTTAAATGCATCTTTTACAGTGCTCTTTTATATATATATATATATATATATATATATATATATATATATATATATATATATATATATATATAAAGAAGGACGATTGCTACACAATTTTCATTCTTTTATGAATTTCAGACATTCTAGTCGCCTGAAGATCACAAGAGCATGAAACTTGAGTAATGATTTTAGCTGTCTGTTGAGTGTTGATGTTTTGAAATGTTATTGCTCTGTCTTGATAGTCTAAGGTTTGAGCACTTTAATTTGCTGTGTAGGTAGGTGTTTGCCTTTTGGTCTTTTTTTTCCTTTTTCTTTCTTTGTTCAGGATTTCTGGCAAGTTGTCTACTGGCCACACCAACATTGTTGGGTTTTTAGTATATATATATATATCCTGTTCTGGCTATGACAATAAACTACATCCAACTGCAAGGGCTTCGAATGGAGGGTTTTGGGGAGTGTGGAACCACCACTTAATTGATGTTGTTTCCAGATCTACCCTGACCCAGCATGGTAGCACCTGTTAGGGTCCCAGCTATGGACAAAGAGTTAACCCCTAAACTGGGTCAAAACATGATGAAAGTATAAAAATACATTTTTATAGTAAAATTACCAGCATTACATTCGCATAGTAAAAAATTACCAGTGATACATTTTTGTAAAAAAATAAATAAAAAAATAAAAATTATCAGAAATACATTTCTGTAAGGTAAAAATATTACAAGCAATACATTTTTGCAAAAGAAATTGCTAATGTTCCCTAGAAAATTCAGTTTTGGCATTAAATGACCTATAAGGAGTTGATATGCCTCTAAACAAACAGATAGATAGATAGATAGATAGATAGATAAAACTTTAAATTACAGTAGTTGTGAAATCAGCTATATCAGCCAAATAAATATATATGCATGCACATACACATGAATTAGCATTCACTAATTAAAAAGTAGATGACATAAAAGATACTTGTTTTCATATATTTTATCAGATATTTTCTAATACATTTTTCATTGGCTTGCTGTATAAGTCCAGTATATTTCTTAGTGGTGGAGAAATTTCATCCTCTCTATAATTTAGTCATGTAGTGAGAGACGAAAAGTTATCTCTCCTTGACCCAAAACAAAAAAAAAAAGCATAAAAATTAATTAAAAATATTCACAGGAATAAAAAAACATTCATGTAAGCAGACAAGACCCGCACAAGACATCATTAGGCAGGAAAGTCAATCTTCCTCTTTTTGCTCTATGAAGTTACTGTAACAAGACACACATTTTCAGGCTCATGACAACCAGATCAGTACAAAATTTATATTGTTTTAGGTACCCAGTCCTTTGCAAGTAGATATATGCAACCTTGTATTAAGAATTTTGAATATAAAATATATATATTCAAGTGTTTTTATACAAAGACTTTTGTATTTTGTTTGAACTTTTCATATATTTATGTTGTCATATGTTTCATACACTTTAAAGGTGATCTATGCTACATATTCTTGCACAACATATTTGGTGACCACAACATATTTTGATAACCACAATCAAGTAGCAATCAGCATAAAATATTGGTCTTGTATAGAGGTTGTCATGTTTGTCTTAATTTAACAAAGGATAGAAAATCTGATACTGGTATTTGACATACATTAGAATAGCAAAAGATGTCTTCCAAATGCTAAGCAGAGTACAAAGAAGCAGGAAATTTATGTTAGAAACAAAGAAATCAGTGCTCAACATGTGAGCAATGATAAAAAAATATAAAAAATTTTAGATAGAGTATATCTGTAAAAGGACAATATGAATAAAGACAAAAGGAAAACTGAGCCAATGCATTTCATCCTCTGAGGAACTTTATCAAGGTCAATTGTTGAAAAAAAAAAAAAACTGTCGATGCAGTAAAAGTGGCAGAAACCCAGAAGAGAGCAGCAACAGCCTGGTAAGGGTTGCAAAAGGAGTCCTCCTCTTGCGACCCGCTCCAACTAGGTCTAGTAACTGAGAGGAAAAAAAGTAATAATCTTTCAGTATGACAATTAACCAGTCATGCGTCCGCTAGTAGAAAAAAATTGTTGAGAGTACGGAGGACGATTTTTATAAGGAGGCTAACCACTTCCCACAATCCTCCTCCTACCAAGACCATAAGTATCAATTGGTCACTTGCTTCCAGTTTAGCTGGGCACAATTCCCCCGAGGCTGAAGCAACCCATCCATAAGTACCCCCTCTCTCTTCCTCTTTCCTTTTCTTCACACAATGTAAGGATTTTATTTTGTGACAAGTATTTAAATACAAGAGCAAAAATGTTATTGTGTTTTTCAAAATTTATAAGTATAGGAATGCTCATAAATATTCATCAGGTTAGCTGAAAAGCGAGACAAGTTATGGAGGACACAAAGTGACACAATTCAATGTCTAATAAATGAAAGTGAGTAAGTGATGTTTTTGAAATCTTTTTTTAATGCAAATTAGCATTTAAATTATTTCATTTTTGAATTAATTTATGTGTTATATATTTTGAATAACAAGAAGTTATGGATTTTACTGTTTACTTTTAATTTTAAAAAATTTTTGTAGTCATGTATCTTAGCTTGGGAAAGGAGTAATTCTTTCAGGAATGGAGATATTGAAAAAAGTCTGGGGTGCAGATTTATATTTTGATAAGATTCAATAGCAGCGCTCTCAAGAATTAATTCACTGGGTTCTCTTTGTGGTATTCTTTACATTAAAGTTGTGATTGAATTTATTTCTCTATATAATTAATGCATTTGATAAATTGTTTTATATAGTATCTGTCTATATTTCTGAGATGAGGTATTATGTACACTATTTACATTATTCGGACTATTGTTCTCATCTTTGTTGCCATATTAATCCAATCCTTCAATATCTGTCTATATTTCTGAGATGAGGTATTATGTACACTATTTACATTATTTGGACTATTGTCCTCATCTTTGTCACCATATTTGTCACAACGTTTCAGCCATTGATAACTGACATCCATTAAACATGGCATGTGGAACTAGAACAGTCTACCCCAGTGAGTGAAAAAAAAGGGTTCAGTTCAACATTCCAACCACCTGAAGAAGGCCGGAGCGTAAAACAGTCAAAATGTTGTGATAAATATGGCAACAAAGATGAGGACAATAGTCTGGATAATGTAAATAGTGTTGTTTTGTATAATGTCCCTTTTTTGTTCATAGATAGATTTTTAAAAAATTTCTGCAAGTTTCCCCAATGTATTGTGAGGAGCAGTCCTGGCAATTTATTTCATATATACCTGCTTCAGAATTATTATTATTATGGGTATTCTTGGTTCTGATCATATCCATAATAGTTTTGGGTGTGATTGTAATTATTTTGATGTTGTTTAGATGAGATAGATTTGAGGGTGGGAATAGTGGATGTTATGGAGTTAGTAGGTAGTATTGCACTTTTCTTCCTTTTTTTTTTTTTAAAGGCAATTCACCACAAGCAAGGCCGGAGTGCCACTAGCACGCAAGAAGTTACAGAGGATTTAGAACAAAAGCAAAGAGGCACGTTTGAGGAAAGGATACAGAGGAGGACAGGAAACAAGCTCAGAGTCTCAGATGTCGATTGACATTACACTTGAATATTTGAAGATTATAGTCATCAGGGAACCAAGTAAGGGAAGGGAGTTTCACAGATGGGAAGTGCGGGAGAAGAAGCTGTTTGTGAAGAAGAGACGGTTACATTTAACCGTTTTGACAGTGAAAGGGTGAGACCGAGATACCAGCCTGGTATCTCGCTTAAATTCATGAAATTCAGGAACCAGCAACAGTAGCTCATCAGAACAGTTGCCGTGAAAATATTTGTAGAAGAGACAGAGGGAGGCCACAGTACATCTGGGATAGCAATTGTAGATTAGATGCCAGATGGATGAAATGATTATCTGTATGAGGTAAATCATTTGGATCTCATTAATTGTAATTCATTTATATGCTCTATAATAAAAATTATAGAGCTCTCTTCTGTGGATCAGTTTTAATATTTTACATTAATAGGATCTACTTGGATTACTTACCCACAGATTTTTTTATATATATATATATATATATATATATATATATATATATATATATACTTTATTTAAGAACATATTCTGACCTCTAATGAGGCATGTACTTGTAAATGAGCAGGCATGTGTGTGTCGACATGATGTGACCTTCACATATGCATATATTAACTTGTAACACTCATCCAGTGCCCATGTAAGTAGATCTGATTCATCTGTCAATTCAACAAGGAATTGCTGTCGGCATGACTCATCCCTCCTGTTCAACAAAAGAGGCTGCAGAAACGAAGAACTCAGGGTTGTTCAATTGACTATAATGCCTAATGCAGGCTGTAAATTCTTCCAGAAATTCATTTTGTATTTAGCAGAATGACAGTTGAGGTTTCATTATATTTTTCAAACATATCTATAAGAGTCTGATATAGATATATTGTATATATTTTGCCAGAGAAACTTTCTTTTATATGAAGTTTCATTAAATGTGATGTACATGGAAAATTATATAAATTTTTTTTATTCAGTTTTCTAATTTTCTCATTTCTATATTTTTTTTTGTGGAATAAGTTTATAAATCTTTGTTCTTAAAAAAAAACTGTAAGAATATAAAAAAAGCAGAATAAAAAAAATCTCGTCATAAATTTTTCAGCAAACATAGAGAAACGCTTGTCTGTATCTCTGAGATAAAGTA
Source organism: Acanthosepion pharaonis (assembly GCA_903632075.3). Classification (NCBI taxonomy): domain Eukaryota; kingdom Metazoa; phylum Mollusca; class Cephalopoda; order Sepiida; family Sepiidae; genus Acanthosepion; species Acanthosepion pharaonis. Next base: position 954,685 of record CAHIKZ030000306.1, on the reverse strand, counting down.
TTATGATCATTTACATTATTTAGATTATTCAGACTGTTATCCTCATCTACATTGCCATATCACAACATTTCAACCACTATATCTCTGAGATGAGGTACTATGATTAATTGCATTATTTCCATTATTCGGACTGTTATCCTCATCTTCATTGACATATTTTTTTACTGTTATCCTCATCTTCATTGACATATTATTCGGACTGTTATCCTCATCTTCATTGACATATTCACAACGTTTCAGCCTCTATATCTCTGAGATGAGGTATCATGATTACTTGCATTATTTACATTATTTAGACTGTTATCCTCATCTTCATTGACATATTCACAACGTTTCAGCCTCTATATCTCTGAGATGAGGTATTATGTTTACATGCATTATTTACATTATTCAGACTGTTATCCTCATCTCCATTGCCATATTCACAACGTTTCAGCCATTGTGCATTTCAGCCTTCTTCAGGCGGTTGGAATTTTGAACCTCGAGAAAGCATGGCTCAGTGGATAAAGGTGTTGAAACTAACCTTGAAATTTTTTTAATTTGTCCTTTATTAAATAAAAAAATTATGCTTAAATTTTCTTCCTGCAAATATCTGTCTATATCTCTGAGATGAGGTATTATGATAACTTGCATTATTTACATTATTCAAACGATTATCCTCATCTTCATTGCCAATGTTTTGGTCATTGTATGCTCCGGCTTCTTCAGGTGACTGGAATTTCAAACTGAAGCCTTTATTTCGTCCACCGGGGCAGATTGTTCTAGTTCCATGTGCCATGCCTCTTCTGGATGTCTCAGTTATTTCTCTTTAACTCAACTTAAGTTTTTTGGTTAAACACTGCTGTAACCTGGTATTGAACCCACAACTCTTTGGGTCTAGTTACTGGATTTAACCAACACCTTTATCCACTGGGCCGAAACAGAGAGCCAAGTTCAAATTCTAATCAAATTCATTACATTCACTTACATGCTAATACCCTTTCGGAAATCAATCTCTTCTCCCTCCCATCTATGGGTAAAATAGCAGGGCTGACTGAGTCTTATATCATCGGATGGCAAACAGTCTAAGAGAAGGACAATAGTGCACCAGTTCTCTGTATCCGGCTCTTCCAAAAAGTGTGATTAGTTCTGCAGAAGCCTTCACCACTATAAAGGAATCTCTCGATTAGTTTGACTAATGTGCACATTGGTAACTATAAAAAAATCAATTTTCAATTACTATAGTTAAACTGAAGAATGTTTTATCACACTAATCATGTATTATGTATACACTAATTAAATGTGGGTATATAACAATTTTAGTGCATTAATTGAATGTACATTGAGAAATTCCTGCAATCAAATGATATGTCCTGGTAGTCTGGCTGTTCCTTCTGAGAACTGAGCTGCTGGTCTTCATACAGCAAAAAATATACATATATATATATATATATATATATATATATATATATATATATATATATATGAAAAGTGTATATAAATATAAATATATATATATATATATATATATATATATATATGAAGAAAATAAACTGAAAAAACAAACAAAATCCTAATATGCGATTATGCTGTTTTAATGTTTAATGTCAACGTTGGACGTTTCGGTCTAATAGACCATCTTTCAGGACATATTAATAAAACATAATTAACATAGACCATATACAATTCAACATGAAAAAGACGATGGGCATAAAAGCAATACCAATCCAAACAGATAACTGAAATCCGACGTTGACATTAAACATTAAAACAGCATAATGTGCACCGTAATTCTCCATGTATAATACACATTTTTTTCTAAAAAATAATAAGCAAAATTCAGGGTGCATATTATGCTGCAAAAAAACTTTAAAAAATTGCCATTTCATAGGACGACTTCAATTATGAAATGCCTACTCATCACAAACATATGACAATTTCACACTAACATTCGGTGATTGTAACCCCATAAGGATGTCAAATACAATCATATATACCTAACAATACTTACGAATGTAAAATAAAATAAGAATTATCATAAAACTAAATTAGAATAATATTATTCTATGTTTAGAACCATTTTTTAAAATAAGAGTAGGAAATTCTGACTGTAATGAAATTGGAGAGGTACAATTTATAGGGTTTGATTACCAAACAAGGGGTGCATGTTATGCATGAATAGAAACGTTTTCAGCATAATTTTAGG
>CAHIKZ030000306.1:937500-950000 GCA_903632075.3 Acanthosepion pharaonis | reverse complement strand
AAAAGAACAGACTGAGATAGATAAATAGATAGATAAAGATAGACAGACTGGGATAGATAGATATAGATAAATAGATAGATAGATAGATAGATAGATAGATAGATAGATAGATAATAGATAGATAGATAAGAACAAACTGGAATAAGAACAGCTGAGATAAATAGATGGATAGATATAAAAGACCAGACTGGGATAGATAGATAGATAGATAGATAGATAGATAGATAGATAGATAGATAGATAGAACTGGGATAGATAAGAACAGATAACAAAATGAATAGATATAAAAAGAACAGACTGAGAGATAGATAGATAGATAGATAGATAGATAGATAAATAGATAGATAGATAAGAACAAACTGGGAACAGAACAGCCTGTGATAGATAAATAGATATATAAAAGATAGATAGATAGATAGATAGATAGATAGATAGATAGATAGATAGATAGATGGGATAGATAAGAACAAACTGACTGAGATAATAGAATAGATAGATAGATAGATAGATAGATAGATAGATAGATAAGAACAAACTGGGATAGATAAGAACAGCCTGTGATAGATAAATAGATGGATAGATATAAAAGAACAGACTGAGATAGATAGATAGATAGATAGATAGATAGATAGATAGATAGATAGATAGATAGATAGATAGATAGATAAATAGATAATATAACAATGGGATAGATAGATAGATAGATAGATAGATGATAGATAATAAAAGGGTTCAGTTCGACATTCCAACCACCTGAAGAAGGCTGTAATAAATATGGCAACAAAGATGAGGACAATAGTCCGAATAATGTAAATAATGTACATAATATCTCATCTCAGAAATATAGACAGATACACTTATACATATATAAAACCAACTTTATCCAATGAATTACTCTTATCTTATTTTAAACCAATCACTCAATCAATAGTAAAAAAAACCCTATTCCTGTATCTATTGTGTGAAAAAAAAATATCACTGTGGTGAGCGGGCAAACAAGTGTTAGATCAAAGATATAGATGTGAAAAACAAAATTATGGCAAGTTTACATATTAATTCTCTAATAATGCCATAACTTACAAGAAAAATGTCTAAAAAATAAAATACAAATTTGCCTCTACCAACTGATATCATTACCATACGATAATGATACGATTATGATACCAAAATATGATGATGTTGTTATATGATATCTATGGAGACAACATCATTCCCTTCATATTCTACTCAAGCAGCTTCTTCCCATGAACTGTTGCTTTGTGGAAACAACTCCCAAGAGGATACTTTCCGATTGCTAAAATCTTAACCTATTCAAAATTAGGGTCAACCATTATCTTACCCACATATCCACATAAACTGGGGCCTCTTAATCTGAAACCCTTTATTTCAAGTGGCTCTTGAGCCTTATACAAGATAGACATTATTGTAAAAAATATTGAGCACCTATCTAGTGATATATATATATATATATATATATATATATTATATATATATATATATATATATATATATATATATATATATATATATATATATATAGGGATACAGAAGGTGATTATCTTCCCACACATAACAATAAAAGAAGTTGCAGTCTGGAGAGTTAGATGGCCAGATGTAAGGAGGTTGTGTTTGCAGAAATTGTCTACCAGTCATGACTGGGTTCTCTTGTTTGTGTGGCATGGTGCAGAGTCCTGTTGCCAGACATAGTCTTTCAGCAGCCCACCCCTTGTCCCAAAGCAGCACTACCTCCTTAAGGCACTTGATGTAGGCTTCTGTGTTCAGTCTGAGGCCCTCACCAACAAATTCGGGAGTTCTTTTCTTATAAGAATGATCAGAGTTTTCCCATACATTTGTAATCACCATTAGACTCATCCAACTCTTTCTGAATCCTCTGCACTATCCTCAGATTGACACCCAAATACTCTGAAATGTTTGCATTGGAGCTTCTGGTGCAAATGCCAAGAAGTACAGCATGCTATTTCCAAATTTCTAGTAGAGTAAATTATATCATGGTGCTCTTTTTCTCACAGATGGTGCCCAACTGACCCTACTTTATTTGCAATCTACAAAATCAAAAACAAACAACACACATGTGCAAAATTAAAAATATAAAATGGCGACAATTTACCCATCGCACCCTGTATATATACAGGGTGTATCAAAAATACTTTTACAAGCTTTTTTCTGGCACCAAAACAAGGAAACATGTTCATATAAACAAAAGGTCATACTTGTACCTCAATACATCAACTCATAACAAATGTCTTCTGCTTGCTTTTGCACACACATTCATCCACATGATCATTGACTGTCAGACCCTTTCAAATACACCCGCACTGTGTAAAATGCTTTCACAGGTTGGTTGGTTGGTTGGGTTTTATGGTATATCAACCACTGTAGGTCATTTAATGCCAAATCTAGTTATATATATATATATATATATATATATATATATATACACACACATATATACATATATATACACACACACACATATATATATATATATATATATATATATATATATATATATATATATAAATATATATATATTAAACATATAAATATATATGGCAAAAAACATATTTTATTTTTCCAAAAACGTATAGCTGGCAACATTATTTTTTAGAAAAACATATAGCTGGCAACATTATTTTTCCAAAAACATATAGCTGGCAACATTATTTTTTATAAAAACATATAACTGGCAACATTATTTTTTATAAAAATGTATAGCTGGCAACATTATTTTTTATAAAAAAGTATAGCCAGCAACATTATTTTTTCAAAAACCTAAAGCTGGCAACATTATTTTTTCAAAAACTATATCAGAGGCCTTGCTGTTGGATGTAGTTTATCGTCATACCCAGGACGCGGATGTAGTTTATCGCCATACCCAAGACGCGGATGTAGTTTAGCGGCTTTCACAGGTGTCCATGACATGTTGATGAAGTGTTTCTGCATTATTAATGTCTGCTGCATAAACCAATTATTTTAGGTGACCCCACAGATAAAAATCTAAAGAACTGAGGCCATGGAACTGGTCTTCCCCTACCTATCCATCTTTCATGGTAGATGTCAGCCAGAGCATCACGAACAATGTGACTAAAATGTGCTGGAGCCCCATCATGCATGAACTACATGCATCTTCGTATTAGCAGGAGCACATCCTCTAGCAAGTCTGTAAGTGTGTTTGTAATAAAGTCCTTCTAGAGAGCTCTTGTAAGACCTGCTGGGAGAACATATGAACCTACCAGATAGTCACCTACAATTTCAGCCTACACATTAATCATAAACTGATGCTGGTGTCTAGCCTGTATTATACCATGGGGATTCCAATCTACTCACAAATGTTGGTTGTGTAAATTTGTTATTCCATCTCTTCCAAATGTTGCCTCATCCATAAACAAGACTGAATAGACAAACAACAGATCAGCAGTTTGTGCGATAAACCATTGGCAAATGTTCTCCTGTAGTGAGTGATCAGAGAGCAAATAATACAGATATGTGAGCTGCACTTGAAGTACCCTCCATGCTGTACTAAGAGATGTACATCATGATAAGACCACTTGACCTGTGCTGATATCTGGTTTGTCTCAGTCTGTAGAATGTGTTCTTCATTGTCTGATGTACAAGCAGATCTGGTTCATAGTTTATGGTGTCAAAGATCTTGTCTCAGCAACACGATGATAAACAGCTGCACAATTTGGATGACTCTGCTGCCTTTGGTCTGGAACTGCAATCTTATACAGCTTTTCAGTATTGCATCCATTACCATTTGCGCAGCTGTATGTAAAAATCATATCTGTCTGTTCACGATACGAATATCCTGCCTTTGTTCAACAGAATGCTTTCAGTTAACTCTCTACTATACATGTTAAACATTAAAGACAGACTAGCCAAAAATGTACACAAATGACAAATGTAACTTAGTCTACATGACAACACAGCGCCATCTACCATAAACTTTCTTTAAACTTAATAACTCAAAAATGAAGTATTTGCAGACATATGCTTATATGAACTTGTTATGGTGTGAGGAACCCACTCAAAAAGTTTGTAAAAGTACTTTTGACATACCCTGTATATATTTACAGATTGCGATGGGTAAATTGTCGCAATTTTATATTTTTCATTTTGCATCTGAACGAGTTTTGAGTCACATGCTCGTTGACAGTTCATGGGCCTTCAACATCATTCATTTCTTTTGCCACTGCCCACCCAACCCCTTTTTGCCCACAGGTCGCATAAAATGGCTCTCATTGCAACTTTTCAACACTCATTATCAAAGCTGTAAAATAAAGAATAAACAATTAATGTTTATATATATATATATATATATATATATATATATATTTTAGCTACCACAAAGATAATTCCCTGTCCACCATTAGCATGGTTGATGCTAAACTCTAGGAAAGTATCTCTCTGTACTTTCTTGGCCTTATGCTTTCAAAGGACTTGAAGTTGAACAACTACATTGAATCAATAGCTGCATCTGCTGCAAGGAAAGTTTGCTCACTGTGTTGTGCCAGAAGTTTTTTCTCATCAGAGTCCATCCTACATATCTACAAATCAACCATTCATCTGTGCATTGTGTATTGTTGCCATATCTTGCCTGATACCCCAGCTGTTCATCTTAAGGTTTTTGACAAAATCCGAAGAAAGATCTGCAATGTAATCAATCCTGACTTGGCATCTCAACTCCAGTCACTTTCTCACTTATGTGATGCGGCTTCTCTGTCTTTTCTACAAATATTTCCATGGCTACTGTTCTGTCAAGCTTTTTTCCCTGGTGCTCTGACTATATAAACTAAACTAAACTAGGATCTAGGTTCCACCCTTTTACCATTGAAATAGTTAAATGTAACTGCCACTTCTACTCCAACAGCTTTTTTTCTCACACTTCCCACCTGTGGAACTCCCTTCTATTTACCTACTTCCCTGATAACAACAATCTTTGAAAAGTTAAATGCAATGTCAGTCACTATCTACTGATGTTTTGAATTCCATTCATCTTTTATTCTTTCCTCACCCCCTCAATACACAGTTTTTCACTTAACTTCACTCTATTTAACACCCTGCAAAGCAGTGGCACTCCCACCTTGCTTGGAGTGAAATGCTTAAAAATACATACATTATATATATATATATATATATATATATATATATATATATATATTGAACAATCTATCCCGTGAGCGAAATAAAGAGTCCAGTTCAAAATTCCAATCACTTGAAAAAAGGCGGAGCATACAACAGCCGAAACACCGTGAGTATGGCAACAAAGATGAAGATAATAGTCCAAACAATGTAAATAGTGTAAAAATAAGGTTACAGTGCACAAGGCAAGAAATATTTTTATCTGCTCATGTAGAGGGTGAGAAGAGTGTTGTCCTGAAAAGGACAATTTATTGCATATCGTTGCTGTTGATGGAATAGCTGGAGCAACAGAAGATGGAGGCTCACCAGAGATGGCTGATGGGGCAGCCGATGGTGCACCAGAGATGATAATGGCTGGCCTGCTGTTGATGGCTGGAGTCATGCTCCGACAGCTAGAACAGATGCTACACTTTGATCCTCACCATCTTGACTGCAGTAATCTATTCTTTGATGCTTTGAGGCCCTTTTATCCTGGAAGAGGTTTACAACAATCTCTAATTAAGCTTTTTTTTTCCTGTTATTTTTAAAAAATGTGGGTGTGCTGATAGAATACGACAAATCAACACCTGTGGACTAAATAAAGAGTTTGATTTGAAAATCCCAATGTATGTATATCACCTAAAAAAGGCTGGAGCGTACAACAGCTAAAATGTTGTGAATATGAAAATAAATATGAGGACAATAGTTTGAACAATGTAAATAGTGTAAATAATTATAATACCTCATCTCAGAAATATAGACAGATCCTGAAGAAGGCTGGAGCATACAACGTCCGAAACATCATGAATACGGCAATAAATATGAGGACAACAGTCCAAACAATGTAAATAGTGTAAATAATTACAATACCTCATCTTAGAAATATAGACAGATCCTGTAAATGTAAAATGACTGAAACGTCATGAATATGGTAATAAAGATGAGGATAACAGTCCGAACAATGTAAATAGTATAAATAAATAAAATTCATAAATATTTCAGATTTTTTTACCCAATTTTTTTTAGAAAAGGGCCTTGAATTTCATAAAACTTAGGACCTCAGCAGGTGAAAATCCCTGGCATTAGATAAAGTCTGTATTACAAGCAGCAAAGACAAAAAAGAATTTTTTTTTAATAAAAGTAAAGAATAAAAAAAAACAAAAAATATAGAGAACAATAAAGAAATGTATCAGTTTATATGTGAAAAGCATAAAACAAATTGAATTCATGTCAGAAGTTTGTTTGAAATATTTTATCACAAATCATATTTATGGGACTTTTTATGTTTTAAAATACACACAACACCAGGACATAAAAAAACAGCAAAGAAATTAACATTGTAAATGTTCTTTTTATTGTCATCGTGACAATTATTCTTTGTTATTCTCTATCAGCAAAATCTAAAATCTAAATGCATGAATATATATATGAACAATGACAAAAGGAAAACTTATCTTAGGCGACGTGTTTAGTTGAAATTTTATTTTGCAACAAAAGTAAAAATGTTAGTTTTTCTAAATAAGAGAGTCACATAAATATACATCAGATTAACTGAAAAGTTTAGGTCAGGGGTGGGCAAACTACGGCCCGTGGGCCACATGCAGCCTGCCAAACGATTTCATGCGGCCCGCCAAGCACAAACAGATTTTTTATTCAAGTGCATCATTCCCATTAGTATTTTTATCCTTCTGATGTTCAGTTGTGATGTTATAAAATAAATAATTATGTTTCTTTGATAGTTTCTATTTTATAATAGTAATAAAAATTCTTTCTTCAAACAGTTACTTTATCTTTCAAATAAATAAGTTTTTCTACTTACATGGTACTTTAAAATGTTATTTATTAAAACTATATTTTTCCTTTAAAAGCTCTTTATTTTGCCAATTTTAAATATCAATTATTTTGGTTTATATATACTATGCGGTCCAGTAAAAATATAAATTTTTAGAATGCGGCCCTTGTACTAAAAAGTTTGCCTACCCCTGGTTTAGGTAGATTATAAAAGGATGGTAAGTGATATAATTTAATCTAAATAAATAAATGGCAAATTCTGTCTGTCTGTCTGTGTGTCTGAAACCCCTTTAATTCGAGCTACACTTGCTCTACCCAGACATATGATACCTTTTGGGAATTGGGATGACCCTGGGATTTAAAATGATGCTTGAACATCCAGCATTGGGATTTGTGTCCAGACAGTTAAAAATTCAAATTTTAAAATAAATGAAAAAAATTAGTGATTTTAAAAGTTTTAAAAGTTCTTATATTGAGTTTAAAGTAACACAGAAACTTTGTGAATTTAAATTTTTTTAAGTTTTAAATTCAGTTTAAAATATCTCCGAAACTTGGGAAATTGAAGAAATCAATTTTATTTCTTCAAAATTCCAAGGAATCAGAGTTAAAGTGAGAGGTTTCATGATTTGTGGTTTTGAAATTCTGCAGAGTTTTGTGATTTGAAGAATTCAGTTTTTGGCCTGAATTGGAATTTTGGCCCAAATCGGAGTTTCAGCTCAAATCAGACTTTTAGCCAGAATTGGACTTATAGCCTGAATCAGAGTTAAAGTGAGGTTTTGAAGTTCCATGGAGTGAATTGGGGAATTCAAAGTTATTTCTCCAAAATTATCATTACTGTTTTCTAATCTGGACCAGAGGTTCCTTTAGTTTTGGGTTTAATGAGCTTAAAAATCTGCACAGATTTTTAAGCTGGTGTCTAATAAACGAAAGTTGAATCATTCACTCACTTTCTTTTATTAGACATTAAATTATATCACTTAGCATCTCTACCCTTTTCTTTGTTTCTAACATAATTTTCCTGTTTCTTAATACTTAGCTTTGAAAGTCATTTTCACGGTTCAATCAGTTAAGGTCCATACATGATACATACTTGTGCGATCATGTCTCTTTCGAATAGTGACTGACTAGGCAGAAGATTTTCCCACAGTAGGTTGCCATTTCTTTCTGCTGTAGGCTGGTTGCCAATCAAGGCTATATGACCTAGTCTGTCCTGCTATTCAACCCATAGCTGGTGGATGAAGAGATGGATCCATACTTTTCCCAATGGTATTTGTGCATGTAACGAACTCGACTGGAATTCAAACTCAGCTCTCAGATTTCTCGTTCCAAGCTAATACCTATTACACCACTGACACATCTCATTTTCTTATTACTTTCCCTAAAACCAAACAACACCTTTGATGTATTATTTTTTTCTGTCTATCCTCACAAGCAAACAGGAATGGTCCATTTTTTATCTAGCAATGGCATGGTCTAACATGTGCACTAATTAAAGAAAAGGTAAAAAACTAAATAGAACTATTGTTAGGTATGCTTGTGTCTAGTTAAATAATCTTAGGACATTGTATGCTGTGTATTGTGTTCAGTATGACATGAGGTTTGCTAGAGGCTGAGTGGTCCCCCAAGAGGAGAATGAGATATGTCTTATCTCTCGTGTATTCTGTAGGAAAAGAAGCTTTGCTTATAGAGTACGTTGGCAACACCATCTAGCGGTTGTTCCAAGTTCTTTGTGTAATTCTACATGACCATTTTTATTGGCTAGGGAAATAAATGACAGAATTCTGTGTTGGAAAAGATGCTTTGATTTGCTTTTAATTTTGAACTCAATAACTTTTATGTGCAGATGTAAAATTTAGCATTCGCTACAAGCATTTCTATTGGTTGGAAAATTCAAAAGTGAAGATTCAAATTCTTGTGTGTTTATAATTCTCTTTTTGAACAAAAAAAATGATTCAAGAAGAAGAAAGGAGAAGGAGGAGGAGAAGGAAGAGGAGCAGAAAGAATAAAGAGGAGGAGGAGGAGGAAGAGAAGAAGAAAAAATAAGAAAGAAGTGGAGAAAGAAGAAGAATCTTTTTTGCACAAAAATGATTCAGTTGAAATTGTCATGAAACCGAGTGCTACATGAAAAGAAAGAAAAAGAAAAAGGAACAAAAATGTGAAAAAAATGGAGGTGGAATGAAAAAAGGAAGAAGAAAATGAATATAAAAGAATTATCCTCTTTCTACAAACAATGATTCAAGAAGAAGAAGAAGAAGGAGTGGAAAAGGAGGAGCAGAAAGAATAAGAAGGAGTAGGAGGTGGAGGAAGAGAAGAAGAAAAAATAAGAAGGATGAGGAGGAGAAAGAAGAAGAAGAATTTTTTTTGCACAAAAAAGGATTCAGCTGAAATGGAACTGAGTGCTACATTACAAAAATGTAAAAGATAAAGAAAGTGAAACAAAATGCAGAAAGGAGGAGGAGGAGGAACAAAAGAAGAAGAAGATGATGATCAAAAACAGAACAAATACCGTAATTCCCCATGTATAATACGCCTTCATCCATAATACCCACCCCTAAAATTGTGCTGAAAGTGTAGGAAAATGCTTCTACTCATGCATAATATGCACCCCTTGTTTGGTAATCAAACCCTATAAATTCTACCTCTCCAATTTCATTACAGACACCATTTCCTACTCTTATTTAAAAAAATGGTTTTAAACATGGAATAATATTAGAATAATATTATCCTATGTTTAAAACTATTTTTAGTTTTATGATAATTCTTATTTTATTTTATGGCAATTTTTTAAAGATTTTTTGTAGCTGTGCATAATACGCACTTCCTGATTTTGCTTATTATTCTTTTAGAAAAAATGCGTATTATACATTGGGTATTACCATAAATAAAAAAATAAAAGTATTCAGTCCGAAATTTCCTAAAGGTAACCCAGATCAACAAACACCTGATGAAGGCCAAAGGGTGCAATGGCTGAAACATTGTAATAATAACAACAAAGATGAGGACAATAGTCAGCATGTAAATAATATAAATAAGACTTTAATAACAGAAAAAATATAACAGGTGATTGAGTTCAAATAGGGACCTGTTACGAGGATGCATTTCTATAAAAAGGGATTCCTTTGAGTTCTACTTGTTATTACAAAAAAGTTTTCATTCATGAAGTAGTTGTAAAATAGTGAAATTAGAAATAGAATGTTTGAAGATTCTAGATCATTCTAGTATATTTGAGAAAAATCTAGATGATTCTAGAAACATCTAGAAAAAATGCAAATTAGGTGTTAGCCCTATAAAAATGGGATTTTGGAAAAAAGGTTGTCAGTTGGTGAAAACAGATTGCAACTCTGCTTTTTTTCAAGGACTATTATATCCAGTCGAAAAGAATCTCTATAAAAAGTTGCCCGACCAACCAAAACCCAAAAGAGAATTTCATGGAACAAAGTTGGTAAATAGAATTTTGACTAATTTTCATTGACCAAACTAAAATTAATATTTATTTACACACCTTTGTGGATTTCCAATATAGCACTTAGATTATTCACTAGCCCCAAAGTGATTTAAAAGATATTTGACTCCCTTTCCTTCTCCTCAACACTTGCCAGTAACTCTGTTTTCTGTTTTGTAGGCCACAATTGTTTATCTTGTATATATTTTATGTTCTGTTTTAGTAAATTAAATATTTGTTTGTGATTTAGCTCTGTGTTGTGGTAAATCATTTTTTTTTTCTTTGTTACATTTATCAACACGTAACAGGACCCATAAAAATTTACCAAAGTTAAGCAACATTGAGCTTGGTCATTAACCTTTACCATGCTAATTTCTTTCTAGAATTGTTCCCCCTGCCACTGCATTTTTTTGGAGGGTGCAAAAACATAGTGTGGTTATCATCTTTAACCACTTCACCGTTAATATCCACTTGGGAACAGCCTTCAAAATCATCATTGGAGTCTGAATCAAAGAAAATCTTCTGAATAAAAGCTTTGTAGGATATTGATGCAGCCATTTTTGTTTACAAAAAAATTGCAAAAACATTAACGTGGGTTTAATCAATGTTACACCTCATGTAGAGTCTAGAAGAATTCAAAATAGCATTGGAAAACAGAAGTTTATCCTTGTTCCAAAGCAGTAGTAGGTGATTTCCAGCTTAAAATACCGGAAATAACAGTTGACAAGTTTTTATTTATAGCAACCATCTCAAGGCGACAGATTGTGCCTAGAGCAGCAAAGGGAGAGAATTCTACGGTGACTATTTGTACCTGCAGTGTGGTAAAGGTTAATTAGATGGGTAACCACTCAGGAATACCAGGTGCTGTAAGCTTGGATGTGAAGGTAGTGTAATGGATAATGGCTTGGGATTGGAAATCGGAGAGCCGAGTTCTAATTCCAGTCAGGTTCGTTATATTCACTTATATGCAAATACTCTTGGGAAAGTTATGAATTCACTTCTTCTCCCCCAACCTATGGGTTAATTAATAGTACTTGTATTAGTAAATCATTATTATCTCAAAAAAATCTTACAATCTAAATGTAGTAGTATGTAGAATAACCAATTAACATAGCCGGAATACCCAGGTTATATAACTATTCTAATTAGGAGAAAGAAAACAACTACACAGGAGCATTGAATAGTAACATGAAGGACTTAGGGCTTCACAACACTAAAAATATTTTCTGTCTTTAGATAACATGCAAAAGGTTGGTAAGCCATAAAAAACAAGTCACTCAATCAACATATGTAAACTGAAACTGATTAGGAAAGAAATAAACATTCACATTGGTGAGAGAGGATAGGGTTGGGGTGGTATCTAGGAGAGTGTGCGGGTGGGAGGGTTCAAGAAGAATCTAACAACAACAACAACAAATCAGGCCAATGAGTGAAAAAAAAAAGCCTTTAAATTTTCTTTTCTTAATTACCTTCATTAAGATTGGCAAGATGTCTTCAGTTGACAATTAAATGTCACCAGATTGTCTCAGGTGACCAACGGCCTTATCAAGACAAAATGGCAAAATAGTCGTTTTATTTTTTTTAATTCTCTTAGGACATAGGAATGAAGGTGAGTATAAGCGGGGAGGGTGCAGTTGGGAGTTCTGCACTCGGAAGTCTAAAACATGGGGTCTGTGAGAAGAAATGCAAGGAAACAAAAGTGGAAGGAGAAGAAGAAAGAAGGAAGGAAGGAAATTAGAAATAAAGGGAGGAAGAAGGGTCAGAGTTAAGAGGTGAGAAGTGACTAGAAAGAAAGAAAGAAAGAAAGAAAGAAAGAAAGAAAGCTCTGAGTGACAGTTATGGTAGTTACAGCAACGAAAGAAAGAAAGAAAGAAAGAAAGATCTGAGTGACAGTTATGGTAGTTACAGCAACGAAAGAAAGAAAGAAAGAAAGAAAGAAAGAAAGATCTGAGTGACAGTTATGGTAGTTACAGCAACGAAAGAAAGAAAAAAAGAAAGAAAGAAAAGAAAGAAAGAAAGAAAGAAAGATGGTTTGGTTTGTTTTATGGCGTATCAAACCCAATGGGTTATTTAATGCCGACAATTTTTATTGCTGGTAATATTTTTTTTCTCAAAAATGTAATAT
>CAHIKZ030000306.1:930000-935000 GCA_903632075.3 Acanthosepion pharaonis | reverse complement strand
TCAGTTGTAAATGGATGAGATCTTGATGCCAGTCTAGTCAGTCAGTTATGCACCATGCATGATACTTCGCTTAGGCGATCATGTATCTTTTGATACATGACTGATGAGGCAGATTGTTTTCCCGCAGTAGGTTGACATTTCTTTCTGCAGTAGACCAGTTGCCATGCAAAGCTATAGAACCCAGTCTGTCCTGTTATTTACCCATAGCTGGTGGAAGTAGAAGAGGATTCATACCTTTCCCAAGGCTTTTACCACGTAAGTGAATGTAATGGAGTCAGCTGGAATTTCAGCTCAGCTCTCTGATTCCCACTGTGCTTAAATTCAAAAACTATAGGTATCATAGTGAAGACCTCATTCAAATAATTACCATAAAAGTATTTATAGAAAAAACATAGAGAGGGAAACTTAAACAATATATATTATAAAAAAATGAAAATATTCTACCATTCTGTACAAATCAGATTTCAACCGTGAGTTCTTATCAGGTATCTAGACAAATTATCTTTTATATATATATATATTGTTTAAAATTCAGTGTATTTATAGAGATATTGTGCTTAATATAGGAGATAGGTACACACAGTGTGGACATAGGAATCAAAACTGCATGGTGATTTCTATGTTTATATTGTCTATATACACACATACACACACACACCTGTATGTATCAGGTGTAACAGCAAAAATGTCCAAATCATGTAAGAGCATGGGATAATTGTCCATTCCAAAAAAATGTTTAATATCTAAAAAACACTAAACTAATTGAGTTTCTTTTTCCATGTTTTCAGAGATGTTTAGCCATCTTGACACCATTTTTCATAAGAATCATTGAAAAACCCTTTGAGTTATTCAGCTAGAAAGAGAACAGGTTAAAATCATTTTGTTTCAGCCCTATAATGTCTTCCCAACTGAGCAATGGTGAGAGGAAAAAGATCATTCAGGCCTTCAAAGACTCTGGCTTCCATCTTCAAAGTCCATTCAAGAACCATCAAGAGAATGGTGAATAAGTTTTAAAAAAGAGGGAACAGTAGAGAGGAAAACTGGATCAGGAGGTTGCAACAGCAAGAGGGATCATCATTTTAACTTAGAGCTAAAGAGATCAATTAGAAAAGATCCAATTCAATCCATAAGATGTTTAGCATGTGATAGAGGAGTTTCAGCTATGACCATCCAAAGAGCAGGGAAAAAAGGCTTGAAAATGAAATTGTACATGAAACATGTGAGGTATCTTGTTACTCCAGGACAGAAAGTTAGACGATTAGAGAGGGTGAAGATCATCTTGAATAAATTGAAAAATGATCCTGGAATAATATACATATATTTGAAGATTATTTCAATCCTTCATGAGCTTTCCATCTTTAGCTATGATTAATTAATGATGAACATGTTATTTTTGTTTATGATCAATTTCATCACAATTCTTCTGTTAAGATTGGAGAGTAATTATACATTCTTATTGCTCAAATTAGAGTCCAATAGTGTTATAAAAACCTTGGAGAATTCCATTAAGATATCTTTAATCATTTCTAAGATATAAAGCTTAATCAACACTTAAAGCTTAATCTAACAATTGGATAATTTTGTTGTCACAGGATTTGAACAATTTTGCTGTTACACCAGGTATGTGGATTACTTTAAATGTTTTTTTACTGGGTATTTGTATTCGAGTAAATAACCTGATACATTTTCTTGAGTGTGCAGGCCAGTAGATGTAATACACACTGTTTAAAGTACAGGGCATCTACTCAAATATGGGTATCCACTAAAAATAATGTTTGCAGTAAAAAAAAAAAAAAATCAGATTAAAAATAAATCCAGTAATTTTTATAAATTTCTTTGCTTATGTTTTGGCTGCGAAACTAAGCAGTATGAGCTTTCAAGAAAATCTGAACAAGGAAACGTGTGTAATAATAAACGAGAGCAAGAATAGGCTTAACGAAGCTTTATTCTGCTTAGAATAATTGATACCAGCGTAGTGACTATTTATAGTCCTTTGCAAACAAAAGAGTTCTCCAAAGGGAGGTAATCATAAAACAAGGGAGACTGCTCCTGATTACTTTACTACAATATGCATCCCTTAAAAGTAGTAAATAGACACCTTGCTCTGCTGTGACAGTCTCCGGGATAGAGCTGTCTAAAATATGCCAGATCAGATGGTGGTTTCTTCTACTAATCTGGGTACACATGTTCATACTCTGCCAGAGAGTACATTTTCATTAAGTTTTCTTGAGAGTGTAGGGCGGTAGATTTTTTTGTTTGTTTGTTTGTTTAGCGACTTATCAACTCCTTATGGGTCATTTAATGCTGAAATTTAATTTTCTTAGGAGCATTAGTAATTTTCTTTACAAAAATTTTTTTAAAGTATTGCTGGTACTTTTTTTTACTATGAAAAGGCATTGCTGGTATCTCTATCTATAAAAGGCAGGATGTGTGTGTGTATGTGTGTGTAACAAATGCACAGCCACAATTTTTGACGGATTTGCACCAAAATTTACATGCACATGCTCCAAATTAGCGGAAGGCTAAGATCAACTTTGAAATTCCCAACTCCCATCGATAGTGGAAATAATCAATTTTTCATGCTTGGCTACGGCAGTTTTCATGTAGTTTGAAGACATTTTCTACTGGCAAGAGTGAGAGCTGAAAACTGGCTGCCAATGAATAGGCAGGAAGAATCTATTGGCCAGCATGAGAATGTTAACTAGCATGCTAAAAAAAAATAGCTGCATTCGTCCATTTTGTGGGAAAAATTTAAATCTGCATGGCACTTTACTCCAATTGGCTCATTCAAATGCTTAAACTCAATGTTGATTCTGATTGTGCAGAACTGGGTTGTGAAAAAGTATTTGTTGTTAACATTCTTTTTCATTTGGTTTTTCCAGTTACGAGTCCTTTTTTAAAGCTGATCGAATTTGTTCATTTTGTTTAGTTCTTTTTTTGTAACAAATTTAATGTTTAGTATAGAGCTTAAAAAAAATTTTTAGTGTGAGATAGGCAAGAAGTAAGGCATGTAGCAACATCAGCATGGCAAAGGGCACCCCTTTAAAGGCAAGGAAGGGCAAAATATTTTAAGTCAAGTAATAGTGATTGCTGTAAATGAACAGAATTGATTTTGAATCAAGCACGAACGCTTTGCCATGCTGCTAGTTTTCACTATAAAAATGTATTTTTATACTTTCATAGTGCTTTGACCCTAGTTTGGGAGTTCACTATTTCAGGGTGGTAGATGTAATACACACTGTTTAAAAAATGTGGCATCTATGCAGACATAACCATGCTATAAAATATAAATATTGCATATTACAGTATTTATATGTACATACCGTATTCTGAATAAAATAATTTATCAGTAATATAGCCTTATGCTTAGCATTAGCAATGAAAGAACGGTCTGGCAATTTTTTCCAATATAATCCAGTTTCATCAATATTAAAAAATTTTTCAGGAAGAAACTCATTTTCTTCGATGATCTTAGCCAATGCTTTAGGAAAATCAGCTGCTGCTTGTTCATCAGCTTATGCACTTTCACCTTGCTTCTTAATAGAGTGATATTGGAGAACTACCATGAAAACGCCAATATTGAGCTCTTAAAGACCACTAAATAAGAAAACACAGAGTCACAGATGTTTTCATATTTTGTTCTCTAGGATTTATGATGATTATATTAACATTTACTGTAAATGTACGTATTTTAATATGATTTTATATATTTTTATTCTTAATGTGACATGATTTTATGTGCTTTTAACACTTATCTAGAGATATTTTGATGTCAATATTTGTGAGAGACAGACAGACAAAAAGTTGAATAAAATGACTTAAACTTGATTTTTATTTTTCCATATATTTTTGGACAAACAACGCATAATCGAGAACCACTTAACATGAAACAATCTAGACCAAGGTATACCAATATATATATATATATATATATATATATACAGTATTGTCAAATATTATAGCTATCAAACAATTAAATTGCAGATTTTCTAACAGCCAAACACATTTCACCATTTAATCTATAGGGTGGGCAGTGGAAATCAGAAGGAAAGGGATTGTCAGTGGTCAGGAATGAATGCAAGGATTGCTGAAGAATAGGGCTATTATATGTATAATAGAAATGCATTGCTAATGATTTTAATATAGGAATGCACTGAAAATGAGGAAGAAAGGTATTCTCCATGGTCAGGAATGAATGCAGGCATTACTGATAGAATAGGGCTTTTATATGTATAATGGAAATGCATTGCAATAATTTTAACATAGAAATGCATTGAAAATGAGGAAGAAATTATTGTCAGTGAACAAGAATGAATGCAAGTATTTCTAGTAGAATCGGGCTATTATATGGATATAATGGTATTGATTTTAATAGAAATGAGGAAATAGGAAAAGGATTATCAGTGGTCAGAATGAATGCAAGCATTACTGATAGAATAGGGCTATTATATGTATAATGTAAATGCATTGCTAATGATTTTACTATAGGAATGCATTGAATATGAGGAAGCAATGGATCATTAGGATTCACAAATGAATACATGCATCAGTGACTGAACCAATATATTAGCCTATTATATCTCTAATTCCCATAATCCCTAAGTTTAAAAATTGCATACAGAACAAAATATAATTAATATTTAATTATGAGCTGAACCTATCAAAATTGCATGTAAGTTTCTATAGGAAAAGATGTCAGTCAATCACCCCCTCCCCCCCACTCAAAACCCACATTTTAATTTCTGTCCTGACCTTCAAGATGGCAGATTAGTTTTGGGCAGTGTGCGGTGGTGGTGGATTGTGCGTGTGTGTGTGTGGGGGGGGGTCTTTAACGGTGAAGGAGAAAAAATCTCTAAACTCTGTAGAATATTGGAAATATAAAGAAGAAGGAAAAGGAATCAAAATGTTAGATCTGATGGAAAATGGTTTGCGTTTATTTCAAGGCCATTGATTTGGATTTTAAAATCTGGATTTGAATGAAGAGGGGGGGAGGAATTGTA